>JADWOT020001723.1:0-130000 GCA_036345935.2 Taenia hydatigena | reverse complement strand
GAGAGCGAGAAAGGAGACTTTTATCAATGTTAGAAAAACTAATGATGAGCGCGTTTTTAGTGGTAGTGTAGAGTGTGGCAGATAAAGAGAAGGAAAGAAGAGACGGCAATGGGTGAGTTATCGATGTTAAGAACGTAAGTTTTGTATTGTGGGAGAGATAATGGATTTGTTAATTCCCATCACACCTTCTTGTCTTCTCGTCTTCCTGGAATTTATTGTGATTTACAAAGAATCCTGCATTCCTCAGCTAAGAGAAAATCAAGTATCGCCACGTACCAGCTTCTACGTCTCTTTCATTGCTGACGATTTCGCGTTGCTTGACATCAACAGCAGTAGACTGCTATGCCATCATCACCGCCCACTGCAGTACTCAGCCCTTCTTTATTCAACAGTGCATAGCAGACATACATAAATATAAGACAGCGAACAATGAAAGGAGTCTTCTCGGTAGACAAGATTGCAAAGTTAGGCAGAAAAATTGGAACACACATTTATCAAGGAAAGTTATTGCAGCTGCAGATGGAATCACCGCCTTCCCCTGTGCATTAGGATCAACGACAATCAGAGCACAACTGAAATACAAGACCAACTTTTAACCTGGACACCCAGGAAATGATGAGTTGAATGCTGTTAAGTCTAACAAAGCAATGCGGAAAGCAGCTGCATCCATGCTGTCATTTTATCGTTTGTGGTAATGTTGGAAATTAGTAAGGTTTTTAAGTAACGAATAAATTTTAATGAGTAGCATTTTGGGGTTGATACGCTAGTCAATGAAGCCCGTTCATCACCTGGCCTTAATGCATTTTAACTCATTTTTCCTCTCCCTTACTTATAATCTCATAATTAGTCTTATCTCACATTTGCCAACACTTGACAAACGACTTTAGGCAAGTTTAGGTGTGTAAAAATCCCGTGCTTTCTTATTCTTCTCGAGAGTGTGCAATAGCTGCGATCTTAAGGTGAGGCTTCTTCACATCCGTAAGCTGTGTCTAAGGGCAGCATCAATAGAAGGGCGGAATGACATTTTCACCCAGTACATATGTGTGGCAAGCACCAGCAGTTGTGAGTTGCTTCAAAGAAATTCAGTGTTGTGGGTGACGACGTGGGTGGTGTTGTGTGTTCTCACACAAAGACCCACTAGAAACGTGTGGGCATATGGAATATATGCCGAGATCAGGGCCAAACCACTAAGCCTTAGCTGCCAAAGTCAGCAAAAATAACACCTTAAGCGTACGAATCAAATAAAATTTGTCTCTAAATGTTTGCTTAAATTAATCTTTATGGCCAAATTTCAAGTATGCGTTGAATTCCACACTGCCCGTCAACACATTCTGGATACAGTTGTCAATACAGTTAGAAACCATTCTTATTGACTAACTGAAGATTCGAAACATGGGATGGAATGCTGTGGACTTTTGAAGTGGTAAATTCCATTCCGGAAGAAGAAGTGATTGGCAGCACACACAATCTGCAAACCACTAATTTTTTGATATAAGCAGTGATTTGAAGAAAAATTTTGGCCTGTGTGTTAGGAGGATGCTATCAGTGCAGTCATAGTTACGCCTTCGCAAATAGCAAGGAAACTTAACAATCGCAGATAGATTGCAGCTATTAGCAGCGCCACAAATCTAATCCACGTGCTTCATTTATGTGTAACCGCGGGTTGTTGCAGCATCCATTACCTGCAATTTTAATAAGAGTACAGATGAAAACGTGCAAGGTTTGAGTCGGTGGCGAATTGCGCACTGAGCGCGTGAGCCTACTCGTCTCCTAGCCATCTTTATTAACACGTCCTTCTCCCTTATACCCGCGACAGTTCTTGCATGCCAATCAAACCAACACTAAAGCGACCGTAGCTGTGAGCGAAGTTATGAGGATTTCCGATACCGCATTTCGCACCATTGTCAATTTCGTGTCCGCAAATTGTTTACATTTGCAATTTAATTAGGCGTCAATAACTGCTGACAAAGCCCAACTTGCAAAAGAGAACAAAAGACTTTGCTTTCTCTATGCACTGTTGAATTGAAGGTAGTGGTATACTGCATTTGTATGCAAATCAGGCGACCCCACATTTCCTTCGGAGCGAAATTAGTAGAACGTCCCTTCCAAACTCCTCTGTCACTCATGCGGGAGTGCACGTTAAAGCGGTTCCCTGCTTCGCTGTTTATGGTCATCAGTGCAGTTCTGACCTGATGCAATAAACTTCACTGATTTTCCTCAAACCATGTTCTTGCAGTTTGTGACGTTGACTGCTTAATTTTTACAAATCTTCTACTCCTTTGAGTCCAAATCATCCATTCCTTCCTTTACTATCCCACTCAAACGCCCCAATCATGACAGCAGTGTCCAATTTTCACGACTGAACATTTCCTTTCACGTGGGATTTCTGCATGTCTTATACGATGATGAGAAAATGGTCGCATTCACGGCTTTGTACCAGTGATATCACCCGACGTTTTACCCATCGGGCTTTGCCAGTTTGCAGCACAACCTCTACTTCCTTTCCCTTCATGTAATTACAGTTTGAAGGAAAATATTCGATGAGTCTGCAATTTATCTAACCGTTACCCCACTCCAAAAATAGCCTAAACGTTTGGCTTATTTTTGTATTTGACTAGTCCATTTTCTGAGATTATTTATGGTGTAAAAGATATTTAACTTTGCACGCTTGAATGAAAGTGGACTGAAGCAAAAGTCCTTCACATTTTCTACGCGCTGTTTTAAATAGCAGTCCAATTAAAGTCGAAACCGGTCGTCCGCATGTTCTAAACCTCCAAGTCAGCTGGATTCCCTTAAAATAAGAACCCAATAAGTAAGTTTGCCTTTGCGCCTTTTATTATTTACTTTCATTTTAATACTATAAGCCTGGACGAACCCTCGCATCAAGCTTCATTTCAAATGATCACAGCATTTAGGTTCTCATGCAGATTATTGGCGTGACCAGGCTATGAATGTCTATGAAAGCGCACATAATCGTCGTTAAACCTTATCTCTACAATGAAGTTGTGTGCGAATGTCACTTAATCAGTGGTTTTAAACATCGAAAATAGCCAGCATTTTCGTCGTACCAGCCACCTGTTAACTACGCGTGTCGAGGTGGAGGCTGCGAATACACGCGTTTCCTGTCACTATACCATGGTATCGGAACCGCTGTTTAGCACAGGGCGAGATTTAAGGGATTCGGAGCAGTAGAACCCTTGGTTCGTTGACCTGCTACAGCGGAAACCGCAGCCACTGAAGTGGATGTCAGGATGGAGTGAGAATGCGTCAGTGGATTGTTCCAGAGTTAGAGTCGCATCGCCGTTGGCAACTGCTAGAAATGAGAAATTAGTATACAATTAAGACAACCGGCGGTTTTGTCAACACGACACGAGTCGGTCGCACACGTCTTCTCTCTATTTCCTTGTCAACGATGCGTGTTTCTTCACTGTATTTGCACTCATATTTTCGCGCTTTCTCCTCTCCTGATTACAGCGCTTTCAGTTTTTCTTATCAACATCGGACCTTTACAATTAAATTAGTTCACAGATCTGCACTCCTCTGCTTTCCTCTCAATGCAAACGATGCTGTACAGAACACGAGGACGTTCTTGATACTCGAAGTTCACATGCAGTCTCACGTTTGTTTGCATCCAAAGGGGTCTGGATCCTTGGTAGTTACGGCTGCATAAAGTAGGGCATCACATGCACCTACAAACTTCGTGGCATGTTAGCTGACCTGCTGGTTCCCCAAACTGTCCAGGGTGTTACCGTGAGTAGGTTTGTTCACTTACGCCTATTTATAGTTTTTTCGTCTACGACGCTCGAATGATGATCGGCAGACCCAGAGTATAAGTCGAATTCTCAAGAGCCAATGAAGAGGTTTAAATCTGATTATCGTTGAATGATGAGAATTAAAGCAATGCGCACGCAAATTTGTAAAATCGAAGTCTCGAAATGACTTTCTCTTCAGAGGCGAAACAGGCTCCAAATTGTGAGGTTCTCGTGTTGTTGGGAAGCCGTTCGGTGTCTCATATCCATTAGAATACGAGTACAAGGAGACTTTTGTAAGTAAGCTACTCTAGTTCAGTGGGTACACAATTTTGAATTAAGCATGCTGAGATGCATTTCGGGTACATAGAGGTCGAGATTAACATTGTGCTGATTGGCCACAGTGTTTCAACATTACTTTTGTTGCATTTAGGCTCCAGTAGTGTACACCTCAACAACTGCCCTCAAGATGTTTATTAAGTGCCACAGGTGTGTGGCCTTCGACAAATATTGGGGTAGTCCATGTTATTGGGGCGAAAGTACGCTCACCTCTCCCCACTACTCTTTATTTGATCCCTGTTTTACTCAATTGAATCCTTTTATCTCCCAATACACTTGATAAATATCAGGCACTTAGCATTTTATAAAGCAATGTTACTCAAAAGGTAAGCTGATTGTTTAGCTTGCTAGTTGCAAAATTAGAACACATTATACCCTTAAAACGAAATAAACTATCGCACTCTAAATTATTGTTGCATGATCTCATGAATATAAGCTATTCGAAACGCCAATTGTTTTTATTCTAAAAAAAGCTAGCCTTACCATTGCAGACGTGGCTTAACAGGAAGCGATTGAAATCATAGACTTTGACAACAACCATAAGCGAATATCAACCACGTACTTTGTGCCAAATTGCAAGTCTCCAGTTCCCAAAGCAGGTATCATTGTTTGCCATACATAACAGCTCAGTCATTAAAATTCCTTTTAGCAATTCGAGATGGGCAACGCATCTTTCTCCGTTCGAATGTTAGGTGGTGTGGATCTAATGACGTCGTCCCCGTTTTCACGGTTTGTCAAAGGGCAGCGGACTTTTTACTTGGAATTCGGTGTTCAAGGAGCAGAAGGCGATGGATGGGTAGGCTGCTCAGTTCCCAGACTACCAAATGCTCATTTTACATATTTTCTGTAGCACTGATTCGCTAAATCTTACACGTATTCTAGACTAGGCCATGCTTTACGTAAGCGATTCGACAAGTTGCATTTGGAAGGGGACTAGGCTTGTACAGCGAGGCAACCGCGCCCGCAGTAAATCCTGGAAACCTGTGTGCTAAAAGAAATTTTATGGACACCTATTTTGTCAATGGAGAAGCTCAGATAATAAGAAAAAGCAAAGTGAGGAAGCAAACATTTCCTCACACACAAAATTCGCAGTCTTATTTAAAGCAATGATTTTATTTGTCACCACTTGATGCACCTTGTCATCATGGGTGTTATGTTCTTAATTTCGTCTGTCAGTATGATGGAAGACAAGGCCTTCGATTTGAGGATATTTTATGGAAGATTCACCCCACGGACCGACGCAAAAATGGCACTTTCATGTGGGTGACAAATGAATCGTATTTGACAGTGCCTGCCGATTACACATAGAATGGAACATCACCTGAAGTGGAGGAATGCAAACGTAAGCCTAACAAGCATATAACTTCTCTCAAGTTATCATTTTCTAAGTGAGCTGTTTTACTCGACTTTACTGCAACTCATGCTGCCTTTGATTGTCTTTAGACCCTACCACCACTTGCTTAACGATTCAGGGTCTTTATGTTGCGTTCTGCATTTTAGAGTATGGGGGAGCACGAAGTAAGTCAGTTTATCAGTAAAGATAGCACGTTACCGATTTAGAATGACGCGAGGAAAGTCCCTGTCAATGCAGTGTCCTTATTTGACATCATTTGTAAAGTAATTCACTTAAGCCAAAGTTTAGTGAAACTTAGATAATTAGCCACAAATATGCCTCAAAACCAACAACTTAAGCAATCTTGTAACAGTCTCACAATTTTGATTCGTCAATCCTAATGGTAATAAATGCGAATCATGCAACGTTTGCTTTAGGAGATACGACCACGGCAGCACCCATAAAACCATTACCGGCCTCGACGCCCTACTTGGGTAAGCGCTTATTTTACGGAATTTTCTTGACACCACCTGTGTTCTCACGCCTTTCCAACTAGCCAGGACAATATGGCGAAGATACTACTTTTGTTTTAGCTCCTGACAAAAGGGTAGCAAAATCTGTTGTTCTGTTCCACTTAAGTTACCAAAACTAACTCTGATGCGAAATTGAGTGACAATTGCCCGCATCGGAGCATCTGCAGAGACCACACCTAAATGCGCATCTCACTGCATCTCTTTGATTTTTATTTTAAACGCACAACTGCTGGACACTTTGCTTTTAGTTTGCGATCCTCTTTGCGCCATGGCCTCACCTTAATTCTTTTGCGCTTATAAGCAATCTTACATGTTATGAACCCACTCTTGTTCAGTTATTATATTCACACATCATTTTTCGTAGAACAATGGGCAGTTGTGTTTGTGGTAATTAACTGCTTTATTTGGGCATAATCACCTCCATCGTACCTGCAATGACCGGCATTTCTCAATTTCCTCTCAGATGGCTAAGCGTTTCAATCCTAAAATGCTACTTATCTAAGTCTCTTTGTTACTTTGAAATCTCATTGGTTTCCAACATTACCACAAACAGCAAAATGACAGCCCAGATGCAGTAGCCTTCCGCATTGCTTTGTTAGACCTAGCAGCATTTCAGTCATCAGTTTCTGGGTGTCCAGATTAAACACTGTATTTTAGTTGCACTCAGATTGTCGTTGGTCCTACTGCACATGGGAAGGTGGTGATTCCTTCGACATCTGCAATAACTTTTCTTCATAAATGTGTGTTCTATTTTATCTGCCTAACTTTGTAATCTTTTCTACCAAGAAGACCCATGCCATTGTTCGCTACCTTATATTTATATATACCTGCTATGCACCGTTGAATAAAGAAAGGTACAGTTCTGCAGTGGGCGGTAGTGATGGCATAGTAATCTACTACTATTGATGTCGTTTGGCTCAAAATCGCCAGCAATGAAAGAGACGTGGGAGCTGGTGTACGGCAACATTTGATTCCTTCTTAGCTGAGAAATACAGGGTCTTTTTAAATCACAATAAAATCCAGGAAGACGAGAAGACAAGAAAGTGTAATGGGAAATAACAAATCCATTATCTCTCCCACAACATGGACCTCACGTCCTTAATATCCATCACTTATTTATTGCTGTCTCTTCTTTCCCTCTCTTTATCTGCCACACTCTACACTACCACAAAAAACGCGCTCATCATTGGTTATTCTAACATTGATAAAAGTCTCCTTTCTTGATCTTTTCTTCTCGCTCACTGTCTTCACCCCCACTAAACACACGTGCTCAGCACCGATCCTTCACCTACTGCTAATTGTCTCCTCCCTATTTCTTGAGCTGTGTCTCTATCACCTTTCTTCGCCAATGAAAGCTCGCGCTCACTAACGATCATTTGCAAAATGCTAAATTCCATCTCGACAACTCACTTTATTATTCTCACTCTCTCTCTCTCTCCATTACCAAAGTGATCTCGTGATCAACATCAGTCATTCACTTAATGTCAATCGCCTTCTCCCGCTCTTTGTCCCTCTCTACCACTCTCCTTCACCAATGAAACACGTGCTCATCATCGATCATTTGCACAATGCCAACTGTCTCCGCTCTCTTTCTTTATCTCTCCCTCACCTCCCATCGCTAATAAAATCTCATTCTCAACATCAGTCATTCATTCAACGCCAATTTCCTCCGATCTTTATCTTTCTCCCACTTCATCACCATCATTTAAGAGAAATTTCTTAGTAAACATTAATTAATCACACAATATCAAACTTCTCCTCTCTCTCTTTCGTCCTCCATTGCCAATGAAATCTCCTGCTTAACATCGGTCATTCAATCAATGCCACTCTCTCGCTTCTCTATTTTTATCCCTTTGCAATCACCCTTCATCTTTAATAAAATCCTGAACTAGACATTGACCATTTGCAGGATGTTAAATGTCTTCTGCCGTTCTCCTTCACTCTCTTTCTATTATCCTCTCTCACGAATGAGCTTTCGAGCTCAACATCGGCCATTAATCCAAACGCTAATTTTCTCCCATCATTCTTTATCATTCTCTCCTTCACCCTCCATCACAAACGAAATCTCGAGCTCAACACCGAGATGCTGGATACGCCCTTAGCTTAGCTAAATCGGTAAGCCGTGAGACTACCTGATGCTCAACTCTTCAACCTCAACACTGATGGCACAGAACCATCCAAGATGGTAGTTTAGGTGGCTGCACAGTGCTGTTTCTTCTCGTCTATCTGAGCTGCGGTCGCGCGCACAATCTATTCTTCAGTTTTTCATTTCTGTAGTGGTCCCTTAATTGGGACCATTGAAATGCTCTGCGTTGTTCCAAACATGGCACGTTTTGTGAGTAAGCTGAACCCCCCAACGAAGGGTTGCATTCCGATCAAATTGCCCTGAGGACTAGCCTATTGGTGAATACCATGACAGAGGGGAACAGCATCAAGAATATAAAGCGAATCGCACATCATGGTCTAGCTACTTCAACGTTGTCCAAAGACAGTCGTTATGATTTAGACACCTCTCGTCCCATATACAATGATAGTTGCTGATGTTAGGAAGAAAGTAAAAATTAGTCTACTAATCTGCGCTAAACACTTGATGATAGGCTTTCGCTTTACAAGGATAATGAATTTTGTAGCTTTAAAATGCAACGAAACAGGTTTCCTCACGAGCATATACCTTCCGCCTGCTCGGTAAAATGTGTTTTAACTTTCTCAACCTAGTCAATTTTGGCATTCCCTGTCCCTCCAGATATCAGAGTATTACCCAGTTAGGGAATCAAAGAGCTCGTGCCTTGGATAACCCTAGGCAAGTTCGGCAATGCCCCATGAATGAAATAAGAATGACTGTGTGGCCTAGATTTGTCCCTTAATTATTCCAAACAGTACATGCTGAGTCGATTTTCCGCCTTAGGACACTACTCTCTTGAAAACATGGAATTGAACAGCAGCTGTTACGAAATGTAAGTTGTGGCAATTATGAAATTCTACAAAGGAGTTCCCGTACAAAATACACTAAAAAGAGCTTTTAAGTTAATGTTATATGAAGGGGATAGTAGAAGAGGGAAAAGGAGAAGCAGTGAGACAAAGAATGAATTTAAGTCCTGTGGAGCATCGGTAAAGGCGAAAGGATTTGCAGGTTGTGATAAGTGTGATGAGAAGGAATGCAAATTTAGGGAGCTAAAGCGACAACATGGTTACTCATTTGTGCTAGAGTGAAACGCGATGTGCCATAAGCTGTGTGGGTGCAAACTTAATGAACCACCGCATCTGACGAAACACTCATTCTCGACATGGATCTAAGCCCTGGTTGACCGATGCTTTCATCCCATTCAAGGTTTCGTATAGATTTCTACAGTTCCACATTTAAGAGTAAAGTCCATTTCTAGGTTAATAAGCAACACATGATCCGGCTGAAAAAGACCGTATATTTTGTCTTTCGGATGTCTGTTTGCATAGTCAAAATCGTCATCCTTGCGTTAAGAGTCTGATTTGTAGCCCAAGCCCGCCACATCGCGGGACACCCGACTCTCCGTATCCAGGTTAAGCTTTTTGGTGTCATTCAATGGCCTTACGGAATACCTGGCAGCATCTTCACGATCGGATCAGCTTACGTTGAAGAGACGTCTGATGTCTTCAGTTTGGCCGTCGCTATCAGCAACAGCATCCTGGAAGCAGGTAGAGCTTGCATAACTTTGCTCTTTTACGAAGAATACTAGAACAGTAGTTTACTCGTGCCTTGTCTGTTCAGTGCAGACCATACACGAATATCGGATCTCAATGACTGCTTAATAAACTTGTCACTCGTAAACACCCAATTTAGTTCTGGGAAAAATTGATCAATAGGTTAAATGGTAAGGACGCGTATAAAAAGATCACCATGGCTAAGCTCTAAAGGCTTGCCTGGACTTAGAAGAGGTCTGAATTCCGCGTATAAATGATGTCCAAAAAGGGAAACGCTGAGAAAATATCTCGTTCTGATGATGGTGGCCTTCGTAAACTTTGACAAAATAATGGATAAAAATCCTATTGCGATTCATGCTGCTTACTGGTTCTAAGATTAAGCTGCATTTAGACATAACGGGTACACAATTGCTATTTGTATCTATTATTCTGGATATCGAGAAAATAGCGAACTTGTGTAAACGGCGGATACCTACCAGTGCACTAGGCGCAAAATCATCAGAGACATCTACAGAACTTAGAAAATATTGGAGAAGCTCTACATTTAGTGGCTATAGTCTAGAGCTAAGGCTGACTTTGGAGAATAGCCCACTTTGATTTTGTCCATAAAGCTTTAGCTGCTTAGCACTTTGATGCTAGTACCAGGTCAAATCAAAGTTAGTGTTGCACAACTTCGGACGTAAAACATTTCACCTCCTTCCATGATTGCACTCATTTTTTCGTTGTTTCGTTGCAAGTGATAAGGATTATGGTGGGAGTGTAGAATACGGCCTTCCTTATTAATCCAACACGAGATGGATGGGACAGATTTAAGAAGTACATCCAGAGTTGCAACGCAGGTGCAAATTTTGTGCTGAAATGGTGAAATGAAGGCCAAAAGAGAAAGTGCCTGCGTTGTGTTGCGCATATTCCAAATATCACTGAGCTTATGGACACAGTAGCCACCCCATCATGGCCTATGAACATTTTAGTTTGACCTAACCTCAGCAAACTGGTGTTTCGCATAGCATTCTACTGGTGGAGAGTGCCTTTGAATGCAGGCTTGTTCAAGCAGTCTTTTGCAATTGGGGGCCAAGTTTTAGGATTATTTGCACGATGGTCTCCCTCCTCTATGGTAAAGTGCGGTGTACAGCCGATGTCACCAGCGTATCATCCTTATCCACCTCTTTTGCTGTAATGCTACACAGCGTTTTGCAAAAATTCTGCTTTTGCTTACAGGTGTAGTGAGACTTCGGACGCTGCCTGGATGAAACTGTGCGGACATCCAGTAATTTTTCCAGACAACGCTCGTAGTAATAGTGAGGTAGCCTTGTCCAAGTAATCAAATTAACCAGGCAACAACGGCATCAAAATGGACCAATCTGCAGAAAGGACGGTCAAAAATGGACTGCCACCTGATTGGCTGATAGCATTAATGGCGGCATGCAATTTACACATCATGGACCAATCTTGCTAACATTAAAATAATGATTCCATGTCAATAGATTGAGTGAAGCGTCCTGCGCATTTTACAATTTCGCTTCTCAAAGTTGAGAAAACACTGCCTTATAATACAATGGCATATATCAAAAACGAGCTTTTTAGTCCCCTCGAAACATGCACTCCGGATTTTTCGAATCTTCAAATAGGTGTGTCAGAAGAGATAGAATATTCCATTGTCTCAGTGTGAGCAATCAGGATTAAGAGCTAATGGCCCATCACTTCCAGCAAATGAGATCAGCCTTGAACGATATGAAGATGCCACCAAGGAGGTGCCGTATTATTTTGATGTATGCGTGTGCATTCTAAACGTAGGTGATGATGGAGCCTATCATGCTTCAAAACCTACTGTAAAACCAAACGCTGATGGTTCATGCAGAAAGCATATGAGGAGGGTTCCGGTCTTGGGTGTCGTCCTATCCGTTTGGATACAAATGTGATGAATACCTCAAAAAAGCAATTTTAATGGAGGAGGGGAGGTCGTGGGTACACTGTTTGGGCACAAAAATTATACCTGAGTCAACTTTATCCTGAGATAGATTTATCTGGTCGTTATACAATCCTAGAGTTAAAGTCTCGTCATGTTATCCATGGAATCCGTTTCCACATTCACTGGCGCTTTTTTAGACTATAACATCCGCAAGATGTGCAGCAAAAGCACAAATGAGAACAAAAGTTAACTGTGGTCAGTCATCGCTCTAAGATGTCGAGGACACTATGTCACAATGTATAGGGAATAGAAGTGAGCACATGTGTCTATACCAGACTCACCCTTCCCTTGTTAAAAAACTACCATGGGGCTAGTTCTTGCAATAGCTGTCTGGAGCACGGTCATCTGCATAAAGGGGCATGGGCAACTGAATTTTAACTGGGCATTGTTTTGTTGATTAGCAGCGTGCATTACTCCAATCATTTGACGCCGAGACAAATAAACGACCATTGAGCCAGGCTGTGATTAAACTGTAGACGGTCGGATAGGAGTTGACTGCATTTACCATTCACCGAACTGAAGTGGTTAGTGACTATCACGGACGGGATTTGATTGGTTTTACTGTGGGTGCTAGTGTCTGTGTTAAAACCGGGTGGGCGGAATCGACAACACTTATTTTGTGACCGACAACGATGTATTGGTGGAATCAAGTAGATTCTATATACGCAATATTTTGAATGCCTACTCTTAATAGATGTGGCCAACTTGGATGCGGGCAGCATAACTAATGAATGCTAATTTGGCTTATTTGGCAAGACAGTGGCAATATGAGGATGTGGAATCAAAGGAGGAAAAAAGCATGACTTAATAAAAGTCGGGAACTAGATATTTTTCCATTGTGACTGTGTGTGGGTAAGTAAAAATCAAAAGATTTACATCGCTTTAATGCCTTGATTCTTACACTTTATCGGGACCATTCAAGTTAAAACCAATTTTTGCAGGGTAACTATGGTATATAAAATAAATGGCGGCATATTTAGAAATCATTTATGCAAAAGGTTAAGCAAAGGTAATCTATGCGAAGCTAGTTTTTAACATTACACTATTGTGTTCTTTTAATCATCCAGCTTTCAGAAACGATTAATTGTTGCGCAGACCGTACATTCTATGAATTAATACGTATTCTCTTCCTGTCTTTCTCGATACCTCATCGCATAATAATTAGAATTGACATTTTCAGCAGCAGAGATTTCGTTGGAATCCAAGACATTTCAGTGGGACACTATCAGCTAAAAGGACATAAATCTATTTATTCGCTTTGGGCATGATTTATGCGGAAGTTAGTTCTGTGGATGTGATAACTCAGTCAAGATGTAGCAAGATCCAAAACATATAAGGGAATGCTCTGTTGCATACGCTGCCCAAAACGAGGCGCGATTTGAGTTTACTCTCAACTGAGCTGACTCTTTGGTTTCAGTGGTCTGCGCTGTGTGCTAATAGCAGAACGATAGGAAGCTATTCTTCTCAACACAAGGCGCAGCATTGACAGCTGTGGCAAGCAATAAATGTACTCCAGTTATTCCTTTGTTTCTTCATTATCAGTTCTTAAAATTTGATATTATGGAGAAAGACTACTGTTCTGCAGATGTTGTGATACTTGGGTTCTTTAAATGTGCATTGCAGGCGTGAGGCGGGAAGACAAATCAAACCGAGTTCTGCAGCAGCGACTCGATTCTCTTGAGGTAGAGAATCCAACTATACTGACTGCATCATCGATAATGATACAGGCGCCATGAACATCAGATCTCCTCACACCAGGAATGCTTGCGGGAATGCGAAGGAAAAGGAATTGCCACGAATGCCGTATTTCATCTTGGCAGATACCTTCGTTTCCTACGTGGTAAGAGGACTAGGAAAAGTTCATGCGAGACTAAACCCACGATTGATCTGTAGTTAGGCATTACTTAACCCCGCCTAATCACTGAGCACCGCCAAAATAATGAAAACTAACAGGTGAATATAGTAAACATCTAAATGTCTGGTCAGCATCGCTTTCATCCATTAGATCATTAAGTAGTCTGCTTAATAGTCAGTTTAATGGCGCACGAGCGGTGCTGTGCTACTATCATTGGCATAATAACGAGGGTGTGCTACTGGAGAGAGATGCTACTGAATAGCTAGTTAGTAAATGAGACGCTTTGCTGCCGACATCAAGAAGAATGGTAGCAAAGATTAAACAACTCGAAAACGATTTGCGCAGGTAATGCGTAGTGGTTGACGATGATTAGGTTATTTTGTTAGAACATGCTGAATAAGACAAGGAAACCTACGAAAAGAACTAAGGGCAAGGCATCTGGAGTTGACAGGCTTAAAGTAAGTGGACAGTCGCCACCGTTTATCGGTCCTTACCTTACTGGTTTTGTATGGTGAGTATCGATGCGGCTCGGACTAAGTCTACGAGCTGTCATTGTTTGGCTGGTCCCACAGGGGCCTAAAAATGAAGGAAAGTAGTGGTTAGGTTGCGACTGCAGGCCACTGTCCAGTAACTGCGTTGGATATCACACTGCAAGTGGTCTACGTAGTCCAAGACGGCAGGGATAGAAACAAAGCTCTGTCATGGTGGCCGAGAGGAAAGGATATGAATAGACCAGACCTACATAACATTCCTGCACCCCAGGTCACAACATATTTGAAAATTCAAGGCAATTTTGCTTGGTTGTCGTGTTCTAAGAGAGCAGGTAACTGTATCGTTGCATCGCAACTTGCTAATTGCTCATTGCAAAGCAATGCATTGGTTTGGTCTGCAACATGCAGGACCACCATTACTACGGCTTGGCATGTGGCTTTCGTAGCAGTGGCAACCTAGAGCGTTCATAGGCTGAGCTCGCATTCACTCACTTTGAGTTCATTGGCATGGCCGTCCATGCCATCAAATCTCCAGACACCTTGCCTCGCATATACTCGGGTCAGCTAAAAAGGTCTGTAAGTGCTGCCTTGGCAGTCGCCGTGCTTCTGGTATTGATGGCTAATTTCTGCAGGTAATTAGACGCCAAAATAATCCAAATCCAAGAAGTCAAAATTACACTTACAGATGATGCAGCGATAAATTTTCTGCGCTATTCTTCAGTAGAGCACTCTCGCGTCTCTTTAAGCATATGTGAATGAGGAGACACTTGTTTCCTAGCATTCTTGGATTTTTCCATTCATCTCGGATTCGATTCTGGGGACGCATTTCCGTCTACATTGGAACAGAAACGTAGCAAGTGCATGGGATTGGTTTTACTGGAAGGGCAAGGAGCACGGAATGCAGTTAGACCCTGCCTACTTGTGCGTTTGCGCAGCGCTCCACTTCCAAAAGTGTGTTTATTTCCTTGAAACAGTGGACGAGCGAACAGAGCTTGCAATTACTGCGACGCAAGGGGTGTTGCTGCATGCAACTCAAGTCTTTGTGCTTTTCTTTACACACTAGACATTTGCACCCGCCGTCAGCCTTTATTGACATTCCACAGCAAAATTAAAAAGAAGACTACACTGGTCATAATAAACCTTTCTTTGACGTAGATAATGGTCTGCAAATTAAAAATTGTATTTCTGTTGTGGCTCGGAAGATGGCCAGCTCAATAAGAGCAAAATAATGCACTCGTAAACTTAAGAACACGAGTAAAGTCAATGCGAAGGGCAAATGACGTAAATTGCACTCCTGACTGGAGTTTAAGTCCCCAGTAGAGATTGAATTGCTCAGTGATCTGCCCCTTGGTAGGAATTAGTGGTATTTTGGAGGGACAAAACAGCTAACAACGGACAATTAAGTAGAGCGTTAGGCTACCGAAATGTCTAATGACGCAAAGGTAGAATTCTGAGCACAATGAAGTATAGTGTAAGGAGCCAAACGAGTCCAAAGACAGTAATAAAGATCAAACAACGCGATAGTACACCACCGGACTCAAATCAAATCACATCGGTTGCATAGTGACGCTAAACTACTGGCTAGAGCTCAAGTGCATTTTTGAGATTAAATACCTGTATGGTTAAGGTCTAGGGGGTAATCTGGCTTTTTATATGGACCAATGACGCAATAACGGAGCACTAACAATGCAGAAAACTGTGTAGTATTTGACAGAAGACTGAAACCTCAGACAGGGTGCCAGGTCATCATAAGCGTTACGTGAGTTGGTAATGCGTCCTTAAACAAGGCGATTTGCATGCCTGAGGTCATACAACAAGTCACTGCTGTCCCCAGCGCTCACCATGGTCAGCCTTTGGTGTCATTCAGCCAACGGTGCCAATTATAAAATTTTCAATGTGATGAAGGGATGCTTGAAGGCTGTCACCTAGTCCCTCTGACGATTCTACACTATCTGAAGTTGCATCGAATTTCGAAAACTTATTCAGAGACAAATAATATTGTTTTTACAGTAAATATTTTAGTCAAACTCAAAAAGTTTAGTTAGTTATGAAGTGCATGTCTATAGCTCTGTGTGAATTCACAGGCACGAACCGTGGTGACTAAAAATCCTGCTGCCCTAACACAGGCGATATACACTTCGATTATTATATTAGTCGCCAGCGGCCATCAGCTTAGTAAAATCTGTCTGATTTGGTGCTGACCTGATCTGCTATGTAGAGAATCACCCGTGACCATCAAGACATCAGCTCGAAACACAGGCAATACAAATTTTCACCCTCACAACGCGTTCATTTGCTACCTGCCAAATGCTGGATACGCCTGATTATGAGTACATCGCTTACCTGTACCTTTTGCATAAGGCTTTCCAAAATTCAAATGCATTTTTCCACGAGATATGAATTCACGTTTGCCAGTGAATGTGGCCACTACTTAAACTGCATTTAATTGGCACTTCCAAGGTTGATTACCTCTTGCGTCTCAACGGCGAAGACTATTTGAAGTGGACCACTTCATCTCACACACCTCGTTTATATCTATCAATAAGCAAATTTATCATCCCCTACGCAAACTCATTCAATCCTCACGTTCTTCTGTTTGCAAAAAACCACAAAAAAGGAAAAATTTACAAGTGATGTAAAATTAACAGAAACATACAATGCTGCAGAGACTCCACCATAGCTTGGCAAGGAAGACGTAGGCATTGGAATCAGTAAGGATTCAGGTTTTAGGGGGTTTTATGCTGTTCCGCGTTAGAATGTTGCCGGAAGACACAATTAATCTCTCTAGTATCCCCTCTCCTTCTTGACGCTTGGACTTTATGAACTTCACGATGGCAGCGTTGTTTCTACACCAACAAACTGCACATAAAACCCGTCTTGGACAGCGAACCTCTCGTCTGCATTCGATCCACACATCATCGGCACTCGGACCTGCTAAACGAAAACAGCAAGCATGGGTTAGGAGCAGCTTTGTTCAATACGAAGAAAATAAGGTCTGAACAGAGGTGATGGTTGCAATAACAACATCTTAGTAGAGAACCGGTCCACTTTCTTTCTTCCTTTTCTCCTTTACTTTACTTTGCATTGCTTGTTGCAGTTGCCCATGCACCTGCGAATGCAATCCGCGAGGCCTCAATTTTTACTACATCAACAGTGGTGCACCTATCAGTCTTTGGATGACACGGTTGATCCCATCCTGACCTAATTACACACTACTGCTCCTAACGTCACTGCTTCATTCTTTAGCACTACTTAGTTTAAAACAGCAAGTTACAACTTATTCTGGACAAGAGTTTAGATTAGGCACAAATGAGAAGGAAAGTCACGTAGCAGCACCACTGGATTACTTGAAGTGGCCTCAATGAGCGAGTCCAGATGATGCGTTTAGATCACTAACCCCACGAAGCAAAGTCGTGGAACACGGCCAAGACGCAGTCCTAGACTTCGGCTCATCAATAGCATCCACACGTCAAAAAATTCTCCAAAAAAAACCTGCAAATGCTAAGTAATATATATTGCATCGTCAACAGCCATTTAGGGCAAAGGTAAAAAAAATTTTTAGGCCAAATGCACACATCCTAGTGCTGAACATTTTTGGCGGAGACTAGGATAATGGCAAGAACGGGTAGAACGCTTCATTGAATGATTGCTATAGAGTAAGATAGCGCAAATTAAGTTGAGATTGCTCAAGACAGTGTGCAGTGGCACAGGCCATTTCGGCTTAGCTAACAAATCTGGCGCTGCACAGAGACGAATACGCATGGGGAGGATCTGCTTCCACCATCTGCAACGGATGTCTTTGATACAACTCGAATAGCCTCTTTGTCATCAAGTAGCTCCAAATCCAACCATGATAAAATGGATGAAGCCCATCACAATATACTGCTGCGTTTTCATTTACTTCTATCTGTCTGCTGACACTGTAGACTACCCTTATCCTCCATTACCCCTGATTTGAGAATGTTGGATGTTTCTTGACATCTTTGTTATAAGCACAGAGAGAACATGAGGTAGCGGAGTGGCAATATTCACGACGATAGTGTTCCAAACCCAGGAGAGCAACCACGTACTTCCACGACCATGGTTAAATCGTCCTCACGCCTACAAGGCACATTTAAAGAACCGCGACAGTTATCACTACTATCATCATCAGTGTTGAAATTAACAGCGGCATCGGTGTCATACGTGTCTCTACTAAATTCAATCAAGCATTGCTACTGCTCTCTAGTCCTTCCCATGACAGCCGCAGATGCTGCCTAACATGCAGGCAGGCAAAGGAGCGAATGCTCGAGCGCACCAAACGATTTTGCTAATGGATATTAATTAAAGGAAAGGAATGTGCACCGCTAAATGACCAACGCCAGATCACATGCGCAACTACAGCAGACAATAGGCAATAGAGATCAGTTTGCCCCAAATTACCACGCCTGCTCAGATGCATATAGCACCAATAACAAATAATTTTGACCAAAACAAATTGTCACGATGCAGTTAAATCCGGTAAACTTGCAAAAGACAAAGGCTCTATCAAAACATTTGATGTGAAGTTTTCACACCTAGAAGTCGTTCATTGTAAATTCTACGATCACAAAACAGCATTTTGAGAAGAAGTGACACAAACCACAAAAGAGCTGCATTCCCTTATGAATGCGTCTGCGAAGAGAGAGATGTTAAATGACAAGGATGAGTGGCACCGGAAACAGGAGGAATATGAGGGTGAAAGCTGTTTAAAGGAGGAAAAAGGAGAAAAGGTTTTAAATATTGATGATCGCCTTGATGACGCGGCAAGAAAATGCTTAGAGGAGACATTTGAGATGCAGATAGTGCCTTGTTTAGGTAGCCATCCTAGGAGAGAAGCCATGGCGACATGACCGACATTTATTGAAGAAAATGATGCGATCCATTACCAGGCCACAGAAGAAGGCTACCGAATATCTTCGATTTTGCGTTATAGACGGCGTTACTTAAGTATTTTGCATGCTTCATCAATTTGTGGTAACTTCTTGCACGGGTAGTGCTGCAAGAAAACGGAAAAATGAAAAGAAAGAGGAGTGAGGGTCCTAAGTTGGCCAAACAGACAAATGCCGATGCTGTAAAACAAGTACTATTTAAATGGTGGGCAACAACTCGCTGCAGACCTGATTAAAACGAGGCCGTTCCTTCGTTTAGCTTTAAGCCGTTAAAATAATCGTATGGCATGTCAAAACCACACTTCTGCACCGCCGTTTAAACCACACCAACGGCACACTAAGACAAAGATTACGTGAGGTCTGTAACCTAAACCTCGGAGTGTATGATGGAGTAACCACATCTATGAGTACGTGTTTTGTTCACTTGCAAATGGGCCACTAGAACTCGTCATTGTTAAAACAAATTTGTTGAATTCATTGCGTCCAAAATTAAGATGAGAAGCAATATGCTGCTCCTCCTATTGTTGGACCGACTTCACAAGCAGTTTTTTAACTTGCTGGTAGCATACAGCAAAAGTTGAGTGTTTGTCTACATTGTCACAATTTTAAGATTCTCGCAGTTCTACAAACGGTGATATGATATAAATAATGACTGATAAATAAAAATTCAATTTAAGTTATCGAAGAAAGAGGCGTTTAGTAAGATTTCGCTACAGACCTCGTTTGCAGGGGTCAGCTTGATTTCAGTAGCCTTTTTTATTTGCGTTTAAGCGTTTGCACTGGGTGGGTGGATCGGATCGTCCTTGAATGCTTAAGGAAACATTACCGAGAGAGCGGGAGCAGAATTGATGGGAAAACTAATGTCAGTCTACTAAAACAATAAACTAAGGAAAAGATGGGTATTAGGTCTCATCGAACGCTTCCAATTAACAGTGTGTTGTCTCCGCAATGCTGTAGGCTCTTGTGCAAATACAGTTAGGTAAGACATGATGCAGAAACATTTGAATGCACAACCTAAGAGCACCTAATTTTGAACAAACTAGACGTCTGTAGGACTACCGAATCTCCGAAGCCGATTTCCGGGGGACACTAGTGAATGCTCATTTGCTCAAAGCAAGAGTTCTGAGGAGCTGACTACCTTTGTCATTGTTCCCACAAGATACGGGACTACATTGGGTCTCTGCGGCTGCACTATGTCGAGACGAGCTGACTCTCATGGCCTGTCACCAGCTCAAAGCCCTACTGTATGCATAGTATGCATTCCACTCAGATGTTATCCAATTCCGTCCTCTGGTTAAGCGCAAAACGTCCCGGATCGGGCATATTGGCAACCATGTTCCTGCTGTTTTTATTTTTTTTTGCGTTGAAACACGGATTGACTATGGCATACTTGTGATTTCTTAAGAAAACTTGGGGAAGGATATATTTTCAGAAATCCAGCTCTTGAGGACTAACCTTTATTTGTCTACAAACTAGAAGGCCCCATGGAACAAAACTGCAGGAAATGCTGTGGTCATTCGAGTTGAGATGCAATTCGTTGGTTTGAACAGATTTTTAGAATTGGGATCTTTCTACAGGTGCATAAAATGAAAGCAAATACTAAAAGATGCAGAGGTCAGCTTACTTACTTGGTTCTTATTTTGGGAGGATCCAGCTGATTCGGAGGTTTAGAACATGTGGACGACCGGTTTTGACTTTAATAAGGCTGCTCTTTATAACAGTGCAAGGGGAAAAATGCAGAAGATTGTTTGCTATAGTCCACTTCCAAGCAAGGATACATTCAAATCCTAGGATACAAAGTTAAATGTTCACACTGCAAGCAAACTCAGCAAACGGACTAAGCAATTATTAAAAAAAATGTTTAAAAACCTAGGCTGTTGTTCTTGGGGTTAGGCTAAGGATTGGATGAATCACAGACTTATCGAACAATTCCCTTAACACTGCGATTAGTAAGAAGACAATGAAGTAGAGGCTGTGCTACAATATCGCACTTGAACTACGAGCTCGTCGTAAATGCAGCTATGCTCTCATCATCGTGTAAAGCATCCGGAAATCACACATAAAAGGAAGGAATGGACGGTTGGGACAGAAAAGGGAAAGATTTGTGAATTAAGCAGTCAACGCTACAAAGTGCGAGAACATGATTTAAGGCAAATGCGTGAAGTTTATTGCATCTGATCAAAACTGCACTGATGACCATAAACAGCGAAGCAGGGAACCGTTTCAAAGTGTACTTCTGCATGAGTGACAGAGGAGTTCAGAAGGGAGGTTCTATCGGTTTTGTTCTGTAGGAGGTGTGAGGTCACCTGCTTCGTATATCAATGCAGTATGCTACTACCTTTAACTCAATTGTGCATAAAAGAAGTAAAGTCTTTTCATCCCTTTTACACTTTGGGCTTTGTTTGCAGAAATAAGGGCCAAATCAAATTGTGAGTAAGTGATTTACGGACACTAAATTTGCAATAGTACAAAGTGCAGCATCAAAAATCTTCATAACTTCGCTAGCAGCGACGGTCGCTCTAGTGTTGGTTTCATCGGCATACAAGAACTATCGCGGGTACAAAAGACAAGGGGTTGTTAACAAAGGTGGCAGTGAGGCTTGTAGGTTCGACGCATTTAGTGTGTAATCTGGCATTGACTCTGAAATTGCGCATTTTTGTATGCACCTGTGTTATAAAGGAAGGTAACGGTTACACATGAAGTAAGTGACCCAGAATAGTGGCATCGCTAATAGCCGCTATCCATCTGCAATTGTTAAGTCTGTTTGCGATCTGAATGGGCGTGAATTGGACTGCATTGATAGCTAATTTGAAGTGGTCCTAGCATGAGCAGCATCCTCTTAAGACGCTAGCTGAAACCCTTCTTCAAATCACCACTTCCATTTAATAATTAGTGGTTTGCAGATTGTGTGTGCTGCGAAGCACTTCTTATTCCATGATGGAATTTACCCCTTCAAAAGTCCACAGCATCCCATCCCATGTTTCGAATCTTCACTTAGCCAACGAAAATGGTTTCTAACTGTAGTGACAATTGTATTCGGAATATGCTGATGGGCAGTGGGGAAATTAACTCAGTCTGTGCAGAATGGTAGCTATATTTTGGTTTCGCATACTTAAGCTTTGACCATAAAGATTAATTTAAGCAAACATATTGAGACATGGATTTTATTTGACTTTAGCAGCTAAAGTTTAGTGAGTCGACATTGATCTCGACACATATTTCATATACCCACAAGGTTCTAGTGGGTCTTGGTATGAGAACACAACTCCACCCACGTCGTCACCTCACAACACTGAATTTCTTTAAGGCAACCCACAACTGCTGGTGCCCGTGACACATATGCACTGGGTGAAAATGTCATTCCACCTTTCTATTGATGTTGCCCTTAGACACAGCTTACGGATGTGAAGAAGCCCCATCTTAAGATCGCAGCTATTGCACACTCTCGAGAAGAAACAGAAAGCACGGGATTTCTACACGCCTAACCTTGCCTAAAGTCGTTTGTGAAGTTTTGGCAAATGTGGGACAAGACTAATTCTGAGAGTATAAATGAGAGAGAAGAAAAATTAGTTGCAATGCATTAAGGCAAGGTGATGAACGGGCTCCACTGACTAGCGTAAACTAAGTGACTCCATCACCGGTCACTGTCTCGCCTTGTATATTTCTGTAACATGTTAAGCGAAGAGATAGAAGTCCCAGCACCGAGTACTTGAAAGAAAGCGCAGAGACCTGGTTGATATCAAGCAACACGGTAGACGATTTATTTGAAACATCAGTCTACACTGCTATGTGCTTCCTCTTTATCAGTGAAATTTTCAAACGATGGTGTCTGACACACTCGGGTGTCTTGAATGCGAAATGACTTCGGATGAAGAGGGCTAGTAGGCCGCAGCTCCGCTGAAACTGAGACTAGACCGTTTTTTGAAGTCTACGAATTATATTACTTTTAGATATGAAGGAGTTTATTCTGCCAGCATTAAGAACTTTGGGTTTTGGTGAATTGGCTTTGAAAGTCAGGCATTTTGCACTTTCTGCGCCAACGCACCCTTACCCCAATGACCTATTTTTTAGAAGACCGAGACTGTTTCTCGCGTTGATGGCACAAATAAATGAAACCAATGTGTCACGCTGCAACGCCCGTTGACAGTGCAGCCAGTCGCAGCCTAATAAACTTGCAGATGTGAATAAGCGCAATCTTGAGATTGCAACTGTCGCACACTCCAGAAAATAAATTAGAAGTAATAGGAGCTCACACCACGAAACCTTCTCTTAATCGTTTTTGGAGTACTGATTTCAAAAAGACATGAATGGAGAAAATATTTACAATCGCATATGATAGAATCCTCAAACCACATCGCTCGTTCAACGATATGATAAATGCTTACGGATATGGTAAAACCAAAGCAGTCACTTCACTGACATTTTGTGCGTAGTTTATGTAGTCTCATCACCTGATGGTCTGTTAAATCCCACTTATCTCAGCACATTTACTCGCATGAACGAGATTTTCAACGGACGGTGCTTAAAAGGGGTAAAAATAGGTCTGCTTGAAGTCAGTTCACACAAGGGTACAAGCAACGATAACAAGCAGTGCTCACTTACATGTAAGATTATTCAATTTAAAATTCCCCACCTTAAATATCAATCCGCCTTAGTGCACACCTCCTCCTAATCAGCACATTTTTATGCAACTGCCTTTCAATTTCTAGTCATATGACATCGCAATGAATCCTACGTTGGTATGATGAGGCGACGTTCCTCTACCTCAGTACATTAAAAAACTAAGCTAAATCTATCCACATTGCTCAGATACAATGAATGAACAAGGCGTTTATGGCTTTCGTACTTACAAATCTGCCTCTTCGCTAAAGCACGGTGACTTCATAGTTGTGGCGATTGCGTTGCAATAGGAGATCCAATCAGCCTTACGAGGTCAGTGTGGGACGTGTATAAATTCGCAAAAAAGCACGAAGGGAATAGACACAAATCATGCTGGAAGTGATTGTGGCACTACTGTGTACAGCTCAATGCGCAGGTATGCTTCTTCTTCATTTCCTCATTTCTGGTCCCCTTCTCTGTTTGCCTCTCCTCTATTTTGAAAAAGTGTCAATGCCAAGATAAAAGGAGTGTCCTAATGACTTTCCCTTTAAAGGCGAAACAGGCCCTAAGTTGTGGGGCTCCCGTGTTGTTGGGAAGCCGTTCGGAGTCTCATATCCATTAGAGTACGAGTACAAGAAGAACTATGTAAGTGGGATACTGTATTTTAATGGGTACACAATTTTGAAACATGCATACTAAAGTGCATTTTGGGTACATACAGGTCGAGATTAACATTGTGCTGATTGGTCACAGTGTTTCAGTATTACTTTTGTTTCATTTAGTTTCCAGTAGTGCACACCCCAACAGCTGTCCTCAAGATGTTTATCAAGTGTTACAGGTGTGTGGCCTATGACAAATATTGGGGTAGTCCCTGTTATTGGAGCGAAGGTAAGCTCACCTCCTCTCACTACTCCATATTTGATCACTATTTTATTCATTCCAATCCTTTTATTTCTCAATACACTTATTAGATATCAGACACCTAGCATTTTACTAGGCAAAGTCACCCAAAATGTAAGCCAACTTGCTAGTTGCAAAAATGGAACACATCACACCTTAAAAAGAAAGAAACCATCGCACCCTGGATGATTGTAGCGTGCAGTCTTGGATGTAAACCAGTCAAAATGCAAATTGGCATTTGACCAAAGAGGAGTCAATTTGTGGTCCAAATAAATGCATTTTCTGTATCTTCCATTCACTAGCATTGTTTTTATTCTAGAAAAAGCTAGCCTTACCATCGAAGACGTGACTAAACAGGAAAAGATTGAAATTATCGACTTTGGTAACTATCCGAAGCTGATATCAACCACATACTTTGTGCCAAATTGCAAGTTTCCAGCGCCCAAACCAGGTATCACACTATTTACCACGCATTAGCAGTCCAGTCATTGAAATTCCTAGAAGCGATTCGAGATAGGCAACGCATCTTTCTCTGTTCGAATGTTAGGTGGTGTGGATCTAATGACGTCGTTCCCATTTTCGCGGTTTGTCAAAGGGCGGCGGTATTTTTACGTAAATTTTGGTGTTCAAGGAGCAAAGGGCAATGGATTGGTAGGCTGTTCAGTTTCCAGACAATCTATTGCTCAGTTTTACATATTTTCTGCAGTACTTTTTGATTAAGTATTGCATGTATTCTAAAATAGGCCATACTTTACATAAGTGAATCGAGAAGTTGCATTTGGAGAGGGACTAAGCTTCTACACCAAGGCCACTTCTCCTGCAGTAAGTCCTAAAAATCTGTGCGCTAAGAGAAATTTTATGGACAATTATTTTGCCAATGAAGAAGCTCAGATAATAAAAGAAAGCAAAGTGAGGAAGCAAACATTTTCTCTCATAGGTCTGCACGCAAAACTCGCGGCCCTATTTGAAATGTTCTTTGTATTTACCACCACTTGATGCACCTTTGCCATCATGGATCTTTGTTCTTAATTTCGTCAGTCAGCATGATGGAAGACAAGACCTTGGATTTGAGGATATTTTACGGAATATTCTTCCCACGGATCGACGCTAAAAATGACACTTTCATGTGGGAGACAGAAGTATCGCGTTTGACAGTGACCGTCGATTACACACAGAGTGGAACATCACCTGAAGTGGAGGAATGCAAACGTAAGCCTCGCTAGCATGTAACTTCTCTCAGGTGATCATTTTCTAAGTGAGCCGTTCCACTCGACTTTACTGCAATTCATGCTGTCCATGATTGTCTTTAGGCCCTACCACCACTTGCCTAAAGATTCAAGATCTTTATGTTGCGCTCTGCATTTTAGGCTATGGAGGACCACAAAGTGAGTTTGCCAGTAAATATAGCATGTAATGGATTCAGAATGACGTGAGGAAAGTCCTTGTCAATGCACCGTCCTTATTTGATATCATCTGCAAAGTACTTTACTTAAGCCAAAGCTTCGTGAAATTTAGATACTTAGCCACAAATATGCCTCAAAACCAACAACTTAAGCAATCATGTGGCAACCTCACAATTTTGATTCGTCAATCCTAATGGTAATAAGTGCGATTCATGCAATGTTTGCTTTAGGAGCTACGACCATGGCAGCACCCATAAAACCATTACCAGACTCGAAGTTCTACTTGGGTAAGCGCCAATATGGCAAAGCTACTACTTTTGTGTTAGCTCCTGGCAAAGAGGGTAGTAAATTCTGTTGTTCCGTTCCAGTCAAGTTGCCAAAACTACCACTGATGCAAAATTGAGTGAAAATTGCCAGCATCGGAGCACCTGCGGAGACCACACCTAAATGCGCATCTTACCGCAATTCTTTGATTCTTATTTTGAACGCACAACTGCTAAACACTTTGCCTTTAGCTTGCGATCCTCTTTGCGCCATGACCTCACCTTGGTTCTTTTGCATCTCTGAACAATCTGACATGCTATGAACCCACTCTTGTTTCGTTATTATATTCACGCACAGCATTCTTCGTAGAACAATGGGAGATTGTGTTTATGGTAATTAACTGCTGCTTTTGTAATTGAACAGCAATGTCGTATGGTAAGTTGACACATTGGGCTTTATCTGGACGTCATCATCTCCATCGCACCTGCCAGAGTATACGTTGGCAACGTTAACTTTCCTGGATTTTTGAACACGTGCTATTACTCCTGATCTTCACGATCGGTGGTTGCATAGTAAATAGCGCTTGCAATGACCGGCGTCCCTTCATTTCCCTCTAAATGGTTAAATATATGTTCATTCTAAAAACGCTACTCATGTAAATCTATTTGCTACATTAAAATCTTTTTGGTTTCCAACAATAGGATAAATGGCAAAATGACAGCACGGATGCAGTAGCCTTCTGCATTGCTTTGTTAGACTTAAGAGCAATCTACTCACCGTTTTCTGGGAGTCCAGATTAAACAATGTCTTTATTTTAGTTGTGCTTATATTGCCGTTGGTATTGGTGCACATGGGAAGGTGGTGATTCCTTCTACAGCTGCAACAACTTTTCTTCATAAATGTGTGCTCCACTTTTTCTGCCTAACTTTGTAATCTTTTCTACCAAGAAGACTCATTTCATTGTTCGCTACATTATATTTGTGTATACCTGCTATGCACTGTTGCATAGAGAAGGGTAAAGTTCTGCACTGCGCGGTTGCGGTGACATAGCAATCTACCGCTGTTGATGTCATGTAGAGCAAAATTGCCAGCATGGAAAGAGACGTAGGAGCTGGTGTGTGGCAACATTTGATTCCCCCTTAGATAAGAAACACAGGGTTTTTTGCAAATCACAATATTTTCCAGGAAGACGGGAAGACAAGAAGGTGTAATGGGAAATGACAAATCCATTATCTCTCCCACAACACAGAACTCAGGTCCTTACCATCGATCACTCACTCATTGCTGTCTCTTTTCCCTCTCTATATCTGCCACACTCTACATTACCACTAAAAACACGCGCTCATCATTGGTTGTTCATCGACTGATAAAAGTCTCCTTTCTCGCTCTCTTCTCGCTCACCAACTCCACCCCCGCTAAACACACGTGCTCCACATCGATCTTTCAACTACGGCTAATCGTCTCCTCTCTATTTCTTTATCTCCCTCTCTATCACCTTTCTTCGCCAATGAAAGCACGTGCCGATTAACAACCATTCGCACAATGCTGAATTCCATCTCGACAGCTTACTTTATTATTCTCACTTTCTCTCTCCAGTGCCAATGAAATTTCGTGCTCAGCATCAATAATTCACCCAATGCTAATTGCCTCTTCTCTCGCTCTTTATCCCTCTCTATCACCCTCCTTCGCCAATGAAATCACGAGCTCAGCATCGATCAATTGCACAATGCTAACTGTCTCACCGTCCATTGCTGATACAATCTCATTCTCAACATCGGTCGTTCATTTATTGCCAATTTTCTCTCTCTTTATCCCTCTCTCTATCACCCTCGATTCAAATGAATTTTCGTACTATGTATTATTTATTCACACAATATTAAACTACTCCTCTCTCTCCATCTCTCTCCCTTCCTCCATTGCCAACGAAATCTAGTGACTAGCATCGGTCATTCAGTCAATGCTAACTGTCTCTTCTCTCTACTTTTTTCTCTTCCACAATCCCCTTCATGAGGCGGCACTGCAGAAAATGTTGTGGACATTTGAAATAAGGTTTATTCGTGGATTTAAACAATTTTTTTAAATTAAAATCTCTCCATAGGCGCAAAAAATGAAAGTAAATTCTAAAAGGCGCAGAGGCAGACTCACTTATTAGGTTCTTGTTTTGAGAAAGTCCAGCTGACTTGGAGGTTTGAACATATGGACGCTTGGCAATGACTTCATTTAAACTGCTATTTGAATAGCGCGACAAGAATGAGGAAGACTGTTTTCTTTGGTTTACTTCCGGCCAAGCACGCAATCAACTTCTCGACTTCAAAGTTGAATGCTTTTCCACACTACAAATAAACTCGGCAAATGGACTAATAAATCACAGAAAATGGTTCAAAAGCTTGGGCTAAGGCTAGGGTGTACAGGAATCGCAGAATCATTGGGCATTCCCCTCTAAACTGTGATTATTAAAATGCAAAGGAAGTATGGGTTGTGATACAGCTTAGCGAAGCCAGGTGGGTAAAATGCAGGGTGAGATCGCCAGTACAAAGCACCTACACTCTGACTTCACTGTAAATGAGGCTACGTTCTCATCATCGTGTGGAGCATCCAGAAATCAATTATGAAAGGAACTATTCAGTCGTGGAAATAGGACACCACTATCATTATAGGAGGGTATGGGTGGGATAGCAAAAGAAAGAATAGACGATTGGGACGCGAAGGAGAAAGATTTGTGAATTAAGCAGTCAACCTTGCGAAACGCGAGGGCATGATATAGGGCAAATCTGTGAAGTTTATTGCCGTCCTAACGGGCACTTCTGCATGAGTGACAGAGGAGTTCAGAAGAGAGGTTCCATTGGTTTCGCCCTGAAGGAGGCGTGGGGTCACCTGATTCGCATACCAATGCAGTATACTACTACCTTTAATTCAATCGTGCATAGAGAGAGCAGTCTTGTTCCCTTTTACATTTTAGGCTTTGTCAGCAATCATTGACGCCTAACTAAGTTGTGAATGTAAGCAATTTGCGGATGCGAAGTTGTCAATAGTACAAAATACGGTATCGAAAATCCTCATAACCAATGAGCTTTCACAGTTGTACTAACCTTCCTCTCCATTGTTCACTTTTCTGTGCCATCTCTCTTTCCTTTGTCTTCCTTTGGAGATGCTACATTTGAGTGCCTTCCTCTGCTTCCATTTGTGCAATATTTTGCATCACCTAAAATGAATCAGAGGTGGTTTTAAGGACCGCCTTTGATGTCTGCCAGTAATCGCTCATTCGTTTACTCGTTTATTTTGGCAATCTGGATGGAGAGACCACAGATGTATTGCTGCAGTTTACTTTCGCCTGTTCGTTCTTACTTGTGATTTCTTTTATTTTTTTCTGAAAAACAATAACAATTTGCTTAAGTTAGCAACGGAACTTTAACCATCTCTTGTATGTAGCTTTGCTCTTTTCAACCCAGTTTTATCCTGCTTTGATAAGGAATGCTACCCTGCAATTCCTTGTCTGCCTTGTTTTTTCTCGCGTCTTTCAAGGTGCCGGTAACAAATATTTTCGGGTGGACATGAAGGACGTCAATTTCAAAAGTGATCCTTCGATGGCACCTGTATTTCATTGTGCTTTTCACCGCTCTGCTGTGTCCGGCTTGGATCTCGATTGCTTCTCTCCAAATTGTTGTCTTCCGTAATTGCTTTCTCGTATTTATGAGAGAAACAGTGACAAATAGGACCAGGCCAACATGTTTTAACCATTTATTTGGATAAGGTTCTTCAGGTAGCAACTTTTCAGGAGTGCTATCTTTCTCCTCTTACTTCATCTAGCTTTCATCATGATCTGTGATGCGCAGTTTTTTTGCTTTTGCAATTCCACATTGCATTTCACCTTGCTTCTTTTTGCAATGGGTAAACTTGGTAGTCCTTTGTACGTTAGATTTTATCGCACTGGCTTGGCTTGACATAATGAATGCTAAAATTTTATTCGGCTGGAATCCACCTTACCCTGATGCTGGTTTGTGTTTATTAAAGTCTACCATTTGGTGAGGCATTCATCAAAGTGTTGGTGGGGAGGAGTGAAAATGCAAGCACATCCACCTTGTACTTGAACCAGTTATTGTAAATTGAGTAGCAGCATAGAGGGTTTGCATGTGAAGGCGGCTTTTTCATCAAGCATATTTAAGTGGTTAGTGGAGCTGGCCACACCACCCCTACGTTGCATCTATCTGACGACATGGTAATGGTGCACCTGCGTTGTTTCTCTTCCGTTAGACAGCCTCACTCGCGGGTACACCTTCCACCTTAAGTCACGTAAGATGTTGGAGACTGCATGGAGGGAACTACTTCTACTTAGTTCGACTTCATTATCTAATTACTCGCCTATATTACAAGGTGGTTTATCACGGAAATGTCCATTACTCACGCATTCTAAAGGTTATGTTTTCGACGCTGCGTTCGAGCTGATGCTGCAGAGGTCTGTAAAAAATCCAACAAAATGTGTAAATAATTATGAAGGTGATCCACATGATTCTATCCTACACATCGTGAAAGTGAGTGGAATCTAGGTAACGTTTGATGTGGCACGTGAAAAGATCCATCAGCGTCTCGTGACTTTTTAACGGTGACTGGACCATCTCTTCCGCCCACATTGCACTTTGTGTTTTAGCCACCACGGCCATCGGAACTTATAATGCTGCACCAAGGCACCCAAAATTTTTTTGGGTTGGCAGATATGTATTTGTCTATTTGTTATCCACAAGTGTCAGATGAATCGATGCCCCTCTTCCTTACTCAACATTCGCTTGCCAACAATGCCGCCTTAATGAATACTAATTCAACCGCTGCATTCGCCATAAAACTGCTACTTATCATCAATTCAGTAGCATGAGAATCCCGACCTAGATTCCGGTAGCAAGACTGTCAGCAACACTTATGCGGTGCTAGAAGCTGCTCGTCAAGCCAAAACCATGCACCTTGTGCTGGTGGTGGTACTGATAGTCTAGGTAGGCCTATGTGCATTTTAACTCCGATTATTGGTGGATATAATCGGTCATAACAGAAGAGAGGAGAGAATTGAAGTGTGAGAGATCCAGGGGAGTAAGATATTCTCGTGCCTCTAAAATATAATTCAAAGGCAGAGTAACTCAGTGTAGGGACTACTCACTCCTCCTTTATTGGTTCAATTGAATGCACGGAGCATGCACGGTGGGACATAATGAGGGGCACAATATTGAGAGTCCAAAGTTGCTTTGTAGAGGACTCCTCTTCAACTATTTTAAGGATGTCATTAGACCTACTTCTTATGTGTGCATCTCGGTCTCTAATATCTACGAGGAATAATGAGACAGCCCCTTTTCATGATGTAAAGGTGGGTCAAGTCGACAGAGTGAGAAAGAGAAAGTCTCATTTCACATGACATGGAGTTGTGTCGAGCCAGATGATCGGACCGAATTTGTTGTGAGGTCGACTAGAATGGTGATGTACAAGGCACCTCTGAGGATGAGGAATGCACGATAGATCTCATAGCCCAATCTACTCTCTTCTTTCCTATTTTATTCGCATCTACCATAATCTCGCCCAAGTAGCCGATCTTGTTAGATGTAATCCAGTCAAATCTGGTCAGATCTAGTCAATCCTAGTCTTGCAGAGGTGCCGCAGTGCCTCTAAAGCTAAAAATAAGCATTAGACGAGTCATAATGCATAAGGGGATCCCCTGGTTCTGCCGCTTATTAATTAATTGTAAATGCATGTAAAAGACAAGCAAAGTAAGCACAGCATAGTGAGCGTAGTGCAGGGTATGAATTGATTAAGGAAATGGGTGACTTGTTCTTAAAGAAGGAAGGGGCGCTTCTGATGCGCATTCCTAAGCCCATACTTGCACTACAGTGACATGGATGCTCGGCTAAATACGACAGAGAAATGATTGATGAAGGACAAAGGAACAAACGATTGTGAAAAATGGAATGAGGAAGAGGTAGGAAGGATGGATGAGGATCGGAAACGAGCATCGTAAATAGTGCCTACACAGTGCTGTAGTGCAGCGTGCCCTACTTTTCTTCTTTCTCGTCCATTCATTGGCCGGTTTGTTTAATCACTCATCTAGCCATGTGATCAAGCAAAATATGAGGGAATTGATTTAATGGAAGAAATTGGAATATTGTCACGAATGCCACACTTGACAAAGGCCAATCATAGTTTTTCTCTTCCATGTAATATACACTGGAAACCAGATGCTATGGCGTTAAAATAGCGCATGCAAATGAGGCAAGGGAAGAAAGGGAGAATAACCAAAAAACACGAGAGAGAGGGTTCAGTAGCATAACCTGCCCTTATCTATTACTGTATATATATATATACATGTGTTCGCCCTCTGACGTCTCTGGAATGGCGAGGTGGGAAGGAGAAAATAACGAAGAGAAGGAGAAGGAGGCGACGGAATTGAAGGATGAAGGGATGACTAAAGTCGAGTAGAAAAGGAAGCGGATAGGAGGTACTGGTAAATGGTTAAAACGGGCTTTATGACAGAGAACTTTTTAAGGCGTAGAAGAGCATGTCGATTAGTAGCACGTGCCATGTGGTGTCCTTCAATGTCGTCTCGTGTCGGCTTTTGACAGCATCCCTTGCAAGTGTTTTTGTGGGATTAGGCATCACTTGCCTTCGTTCACTTGTCCTCAGTCATTTTACCCCTGATATTTCCTTTTGGAAGAACAGCTTTTGAGCATCCAGAGGCAATAAAAGCAATGCGAGTAAAAAATTCGGAGACGCACCCCTAAGGATCGCTATGAAGTTGACGAAGGTAAGTCATTTGCTACCTTATACCAGAGAAAGAATGGCACTGACTGCAACTTCATGGTATAGAGGAGGCACCATTCTTCTTCAACTATATATATCGATAAAATAGTTGGGTGAGAAGAGAAGACGAGGCGTCCACGGAAGGAAAGTGAAGAAAGGCATGAGGTCATCGTCAAAAGTCTCTGTACAGTGCTGTGGCACTGTGTTTCTTATTCTTTTCCCAATTTATTCCACGTTTCCTTAAATCCCTCCACTTGCCTATTTTCCTGTCTATGCGTTCGAGTAAATTATGTGAGAATCGTCTTTATGGGAGGGATCAGAGTTTCCATCGAGCGGTACACTCAAAAACAGCCCATGGCTTTGGCCCTCTTACGTCCTTGGAATTGCAGAGTGAAAGATTAGTCGAGTTATAAAGATTTTGAGCGAGACGGTGGAATTGATTGATGGTAAGTAGACTGAGGTTGACTACGCTGCGGTCGCGCATTACTTATAATAGCGACTAGCAAATCTACTCATCTGCGAATCTTTATCCCCTTTTCTTAGGTACATGCCCTTTGACACTGTTTGCATTCCTACTAAAGCTAAATCACCACCCACCTGTAAAAATGCCTACCTCATTGCCTGCTTCGCGCAAAAATAGCTACTAAGCATGATTTTATTTGTGTTGACATCCCACCCCGAAATTTGGCAGAAACTAGGCATAAGATGCTAGAGGAGAGCAAGATATGGACGGAACGAATAGGCAACGTTTAACACCCCTTATTCTTCACGAAAACAAATCTTGGAACACTCAACGTAAAGTAAAGAGATCATCCACACATGGCGATCTATCCCAACGTCTGCTTGGCAGGATCAAGAGTCCGACAAGTCATTCATATCAAGTTGCGCTTATGTACAATGGTCAGGCACTTTGGACACTGCCAGGTAGTGTAGATGATTGAAGTAAGAACGGATTCCAAGCACCTACCCGTTTAGCAAAAATGAAGATGATTGGCCACTCAGCTGCATGTTGGTACGAGAAACTGCAGCTATATGAGTACATAGTTTGACGAAAAACTGTATGCTCCTGGCATTTCATGCATGCATGATGTACCCGGTCCGGTCCCTTCACCTCCTTCAAATCCAGCATCATTTCTTCCCTCTCTCCTCAAGTTTGAAGGCGAGGATGAGATGAATGTGCCTTTACACCTATACACATGCACACACACGTTCCTACCTGTTGTTTTGTGATCCAATCCCAAATGGACGAATAAAGTGGACAATGACAGACACAAACTTTGGCAAGCAGCCAGACAATAGTAAATAAATTGCAGATACTGAGCAGGAAAATAGGAGAGGAAAGCACACCATCTTATCCATTACTGTAGAGTGCCAGGTAGAGGGATTCTCCATGGAGAAATAAGGGTTGGGTGGTGAGATGGGCAGGTAGGAATTAGGCTAGTTTACGAGTCATAAAGTAAGAAGTGAAGGCAACGCGCCCACCTTCTCCCTCGAAAGGGTAAATGAAGTAGGGATGGTAGACTAAATTGAAGTGATGTGGTTTAGGGCAAACTAAAGCGACAGAGAGAAAGGTTGAAATAAAAGTTTACTGGTAATATAAGCGTAACTATGCTAAAGCGCGATTTGGTTTTGAGTAGTGTGATTGGGTCAGGTCCAGTCTAACCTATGCTAGTCTGATCTAGGCTTTGTATGTATGCATTATTTAAACATGTCACAATCATGATTGAGACATAGAGGCTGCTGAAAGACGATGAGGTAGGAGGGGAAGCTGACAGAGAGGTGAGCCGTTCGTGTAGCACCAAAGTGGAAAAATAAAGGCATGAAGCTAAAAAAATGTAGGGGAACGCTTACTTCCCTCTTCCGATTGAGTAGCTTACGAGGAGCGCACGTGGTGGAGCATAATGCAAGACGTATTTCTGTAAGTTAATTAATCGCCGAATGAATGTCTATTTGACATCTTTCTCTTAATGTGAATGACGATGTCATTCCAGCCAAAGTGGCAAACCGTAAGTTTACTAAATCATCTTCGACTCCAGCGATTGAAGGGAGACAAGTGCGAATGTTGTAGAGGTGCCGCTAAAGTAATGCGCAAAGGTTCCCTTCATGGTGGACCACTGTCTTCCTGCACCCACAAAATAAAATCGCCAGATTTGATATCCACCCTTATTTGTTCCTCCTGCTTGATTCCCTCCGATATGGTTTCCACATGAAAGCGTTTGTGGTAGAGTTTGCAGTAGAAGAGATTAAGCTTCTATGCAGTTTTTTCTTAGATCAGATAGTCAAATAAAATAGGGTCGTAGTTTCCAGCAGCTGGAAATGGGCATCTCATGGGTAACACTACCACTTCCCAACTGTCAATATGTGAACACCATCCATTTAGATGAACTGCCTTCCTTAAGTAAAGGCGACTGCTCGATCAATAAGTAGCGTGACAATTTAGTAAGGCATCGAACAACTATCATTTTCTGCTATTTGTACGACTTTTTAAATGAGTGTGCACAGCTTTGTAGTCAGTCTCATTCCTTTCCATCATTAGCTGCTCAATGAATCTTTTCAAATGATCGAAAGCCTTCTAAACACGCCAAATGGAAGTGGTGGGACCGAAACACAATAGGAATTAGTTTCACCGCAGAAATTTTGCGTAATTTGCATGGCCTCCTACTGACAGCAGATAGTGAATGGGATTCACATTCATATTTGCCCTATTCAGCTATTGTTTAGTCTGCGCAAATCTTACTTTTTCGCAAATAAAATACAAAAATAGAATATGCTATTTATAGCACCTTAGTCGACATTTAATTTGATGACATTCGCATATGAAAAAACAACCTTAGGTGCCTCTCCTTCAAAACTAAACTGCTTGCATTTCAAATGATACTACCATCGTAGTCAGTTGAGGTTACGTTTTTAAACTTGGCGACAATCAGTCTTGTCTCCTGCTTTGATAACAATGCTTTGGAGATACCTTTTGCAAATCGATTTTATGTTCACTAATTAAAACTGAATGCAGAGCCTACGTCAGTCAGATAGAAGATTTTCGTATCAGCGGAGTCAAAATGAATTGTAAAGCATCATTTGCACACATGGTGAGGCTATGCGATGAGCTGACCATTCTGATATGCGAATCGACACTTAATTTAACAATAGCGTGGACCGCACGTGGAAGTCACATTCGAAATAGAATCTTTACCAACTTAGCTTGCACTTACTCAAATCGTGTCTGGTGAGTGTGCTTAAGACGCATTCAGCTCGCCAATAGGGAACAATCGGGCAATCTTTTCAAGTCTTTCTGCTGCATTCATCATCACCAACACTACAGGCATGAATGCTTCTACCAATGTAAATTGTGTCACATCTTGGATACTGCATTCGTCACAACAGAGGCAAAAGAGAAGACGTTGAAAAAGGAAAAGCAGTGAGACGCCACCCTAAAAAGTGGTGTTTATCAAAAGCGGTTGAGGCGCAGAACATGACAAGACACTCAGTTAATTGATACTTATTCTCATCCGAACGAGGCGTGAAGCAATAACGCAGATCACATTAACTTTGGCATCCTTAAGCGACCCCCACAACACATGCAATAAAATCTCCACAGAGACAATTCCGTCTACCCTAAGTCCTAAACCGCCTGCAACATCAAGTAAAGCTAAATCTTTCCAGTAATTTATTTCACCATCAAACTGAATCGTTCTAGCTAAAACCATAACAATCACAATGAGTAGTGAAATCGCACCACCGCCGGGTAATATTCCAAAACAAAAGTATTTACTTTCGGGAAGGCAAATGAATAAGGAGAAATGAATCCGCGGAGGAGGCACTACACCTCCCCGACTGTAACTTTCACCATCATTGAAATGCAGGTTCGCCATCTCTGTGTGCTGCCGCCTGAGCTGTATCGCCATATTCGAGAGGCTTGTTTGTTCCCTGTCCGCGCAAGTAACATGAAAATCTGCTGACAAAAGGAGACAAATCACCTCCACCTGTAGTAGGAGTTTTTTCCAGGATCGTGTGCTACGTTACTAAGTTTGCCTCTCTTTAGCGTTTGCTTACCCACAGCCGCCCACTGTGATGAATGCCCTTGAGACGTTGTAGTACTTCTCTCTTCCTACCACGCAGTCTACTTCACTCTGAAGAAAGGAAGTAAAGCAGCCACAGTAAGAAAAGGCGATTAAATGTGGCAAAGTGAGTTGGTGAACGGAGTGATTCAAGCAAATTATAGAGTTAAAATCAGATAGGGCATCAGCTTGCCATCAAATGATCGACTAAAGGAGACCTCACTTTGCTCAGAATGGAACTGTTGATTTGGCTGACTAAAAGACAAGTCTGACGCAAACGACGTGTAAACTATCCAATATTTTATTATTTCACACATCTGTTTACCTTGTTGCTAAGGTTATGCAAATTGGTTTCAAAACGATTGTGAGTTCTTCGTGAATGTGCGAGCAGTTCATGTGTAAGTTGTGCGAATCTCGTTTACCATTTCTTTGGTAAAGTAAATGCTTAGGAGCAGTAAAAAAACAAATTGTTTAGTGGAATGGCATTTCGATTTCCGAGCTCGTAGTAGCCTTGGATGGGCATCATATATTTGCTAAAAATCTTGGCGCTTTTTTATGTGTGTCTCTCACTATGCGTATTCATCACGTCTTAATGCGTTGCAATAACCGCTTCTCACAGATGGGAAAAATGAACCGTTCATTTGTCTTTCGTAATACTCAGTATTCAACTGTGGACAAGAAAATTACCTTCCGTAACTTGCAGCCTCAGGTAATTAATCTAGGTAATTTTAGCTGGATAGACGAATAATATTTTCACAACTTCTTGTGGTGAAATTTCCCTAAGATGACATATCCCTAAGCCAGCAAAATGAAAGCTGAATTAAACAAGGCATAAAACACGGGGGAGAGAGGGAGAGTTACAGGCGACTCAACCGGCAACTTTTAATTAATATAAACCCTTCAAAGTGCTACCGAACACCAAGATGCGGTGGTAGATGAATTTGAGGTTGAATAACCCACAAAAAGCCTTCCAAGTCCGATGACATTTTATTAAAACACTTCCACTGTCAGAGGCGACCACGCAAGTTCAGTTGCCTCTGATAGTTTTATATCAATGATCACGACCACAAAATTAAACAAACGAATGTGGTGCATTAGAAAAGCCTCAAATGAACTCTTACTGAGCAAAACGCAGCCACCGCATCATTGCATTTGCAACAAAAGAATTTGCTAGTTGGTCATCTTTATTGGCCATCTTGGGTTGTAAACTTTTAAAAATGTCCGACTATCATTTTGAAAAATTGCATAACCAGATCAAACACATCATCAAAAAAGGTTTAATTATAAATTTTCAAAACGAAATAGATTCTCTTTAGGAAAAGTTTTCCTTATTGCGGATTTCGTATGGCAGTGTTTATGCAGAAGAACCACACTTGCGGAGGCAGCGTACTACGTCTCTGGAGCCCAATGTTCCACATTGAATGAACGCGAAGAACCAGACGATGGCACTGAAGATCTCTTGTATGTCCGTCTTTAACTGTCAGCGTGTGAACTCTCAGTGCGTGGGCCAGCATGAGATCCTATTGTTTAATGCCGATGTTTACTATTTGAACTTGGAACGAACCAATGTGTCACTAGTAAACACATAAAAGGCTTCGAGACAGAATTTATTTTAACAGTTTTTGGTCTGCGATCGACACCTTCGCCTTCGAATTGCTGCACGAGTGGAAAAAGTTGAACGCGTGCACTGATAGCTTAGATGCATATGGTTTTGCGCAGCAAGGGCGACAAAAGAAGAAAGCATTAAATTGATGGGTCTCTTGTAGGCTGCTGATGTAAATGATAACATTGCAGTCCACACCTAAGCGTATATTGAATGCTGAATCTGTGCACGAAACGTTTGATGCCTGCAGCACTAGGAAGTCAAACATTCCAGCCACTTCTTACTTTGTGAGTGATGAAGTTTTTATTACAAGTTGAATGATTTTCACAGCCTCAGTAGAGCGAATGAGCAGCAGTAAGAGTTGGGACTCGCAGCTAGGCGCAGACCGTTTGTAAAACATTGTGAAGGTGACTTATTCTTTCGTAATAAACCAATGCCTGATGAAGTGTGTTTATTGGTTGAAGGTCCTGCATACCAATGTAGTTATACGCACAGAAATTGACCGACTGCATGGTTGGTCCAAATGGCCCAACGTTGACCGTCACGCTGTTGTCAGATCAGGAGATGGGAAGGACAGTGAAAGCGGTGGTGTGGAGGAGCGGTCTGTCAGGTTAGTACGAGTAGGGCTACGCCAGCCTTATTGATGTGCGGGAAGTTTTCCACGACGCCGACTAAATGCATTGGTTGCATAGTTTGTATGATGTCCGCCTTCATTAGGCCACGGTTTGCTTAAAGGATGACAAATTTCCTTCCCTGACAACACCAGCTAAAGAGTGCGAGCATGCAGAGTGAAGATCCACAATTGTGTGCTTAGACCACTCAAAGTGAGATGAGCACTTGATTTACTAAAATTTTGCTTATTAATGGCACAATTAATTGCAATACGGTAAGCTGCTGATAAAATTCATTACCATGTTATTATCTCCTCCCAAGGCTATCACTTCTACTAAATCGCTAAGTCGAAATTTGCCTCCAAAGTCGTTTACCTACATTAAAAAAGAGGCTGTTTACTCAAGTTGCGAAGTCAGGCACATCTTACCTATTTTTGACAAATAAAGTGACACGCTGAGCACCTGCCATTTGACAGAGTTGCGGTGAAGCACTTGCATTTTGCAAACTGACGGCAGCGCTATATCACCCAGTGATGGTATTTTGCTGTGCCAGACTCAAATGGGACTGTTGTTGCTGCTTTTACTCACGACAACAATTCCAATGCAGTGTTGTTTACCTATGAGGCATTGAACCTTTCAGCATAGATCACACTGTGTTTCTAAGCGCTAAAAGAGCATAAAATACAATTTATATGTTGATGCCCATTATATCAATTCTATTTGTGTTACTATACCTAATCATGTTATTTGAGGCGAAAATGTTGATGTGAATCATAGTCGTGTAGGTGTAGAGAAGGCATCAGTAAATGATGACTTAGTAATGTAGGGGAGGCGGTCGCACAATAGTTTTTGACAAACTTTGAATAATATGCCAATGATCGGCTTGCATAATTAAGAGATCTGATTTCGAAGTGCCAAACACTTTGACGCGCGTCGTGCATACAAAGACGGTCGAGTGAAATTAGTGAGATTATCGATGAGATGGTTTTGAAGCCTTGTAAATTTTTGGTCAACTGTGAATATGCCAACATCAATTGGGTTGGCTCAGAGGAATCTGTTCACTACATTGACTCCCTAAAAAGTAATGGATTAAGGGCTGCAGAAAGGGATGTAAGAAACTATGTTTTCATATAGTTCCCATAAATTTAGATATTATTGAAGGAAATCACTTGGTAGTCAGAACTGTCTGTCTAAAATGCATCACAAAGTTTTACCCACAGGTTTAAATGGTGTAGAGATTGTTGTTGAAGTGGGATTTTAACCGGCGCAAGATGTAATTAATGAGACTCAACATTTGCACCTACTATTTACCGATGCAGCGTTTCCAAGATCCCAACACAGAAGTGTCATACAAATGCAAACCAGACAGTGATAAATAAGGTGCTCATAATGCTTCAGTCACACCCATGCATCATGCGATTTGTTTTATCAGAAATGCTGGTGAGACTCTTCTCTTCATTTAGAATTTTACTATGGGGTGAGTAGAGGTGGTTAATGGTTTATTTAGGTTTATACAGTCCTACAGCAAGTGAGTTGCATTCCTAATAAGAATCAGTGCAGTGTCAAAATTTTAAGGATTGATATTAATATTCATGAATGTGGAAAAGATCACTGCAATCAAATATAGCACCTAAAAATGCAGCAAATACGTTTTCTGAACACAGACGTCGACAACTGGAATCCTTCAGGTCAAAAAAGGGAGTTCAAAGCTTGTTATCTGCAGGTAGACAGCAATGCATGCTGAATGTAAAGAGCAGTACCTAATAATGATAAATTCTGAGGTTAGCCAACAAGCCTAGCAAAGTTAGAAACGAGCAAAATGTAGGTAGAATTAAACTATGCATTGCCTAACTTCGGTAGAAGCAAATGTATGCGCCTTTTTGGAAAGGATTGTTACCACAGTTGTTTCTCACAAGCATGACCAGATTGCCAACAGTGAGAGCGCGGTGAAAAAACCGGTTTGGTAGTACCGCTATTGTGAACATGATAGGTGGAAGTGTGGGCGTTTTCGAAGGTCACCAGATTTGTCCATGTTTACAGCGTCACCCACAGCCGTTTCAGCAATCCAGTTAGACCGCAGACGTCCCTATATAAGATCAGGCGTCACAGCCAAGTGCTAACAGCACACTTTGCTATGAGCCACCCGCAACGTAAGTCAAATTATGCATTCCTTTGACCCGTATGCCATTTAAAATTTATTCTTCATATTTTAATCACAGGAGTGGTAGAGTGATGCAGCAGTCGTTTTCCAATGCCAGCTATTTGCGATAATTGGTCCCAATTACTAGCAATTTCATTGTTACTAATGCTTACAGTAATGTAAATATGAATTCGAGGCTTGTGTTTTCTAAAATTCACTGACAAATGTCCACCAAAATGTCCAATTTCCGCTAAACACTGCATTCGTTTCGCAGTTTACTTTCTTAACTGCATTTATTTGCACTGTTGGGAAGTCATACCAGTTCATGATATCATTGTTTGATTACACCAAGCTAATAAGCCCCCTAGCTTACGTAGCTAACCAATAACCTGTTCGGGGTTAACTAAACAAGCCTTTGTGTGATTGCAGCCTGCTCTATCCACCAATCCCTGCGACCGCTTGCCAAACTGGTTGGCGAATGGGAAGGAGAGGGTTTGATGAGTCTCTACACTCATCCTACCTACCCTTGCTCTGAGAACATATCCATCGGCCACATCGGACAACCCTCATTTTGGTACAGGTTAGCGAATTATTTATGTGCGTTGAGCCCCATTAAAGTCATTTTTAAATTGCGTTTTGTGCTATGCTTGAATGCGATCAGAAGTCATACTCTAAGAATCAGCGCGACAAAAGACTCGCAATCCTCATTCTGTTTTCTAATTGAATGCTACGCTTGCTCAGTAGTTATTACTGCTACTACCATTGCCTGCTTTTACCAAGATGCGTGCGCTATTCTTTGACTTGTTGTGCACAAATAATTCGTTTCCATTTTCTCCCTATGCAAAGCTCAAGAGCGTACTCTGGAGGAGCATTCAGGCACCGTGACATGGGCTTCATCTTCTTCAATGAAGAAACAAATCAAATGGAGTTCATGAGCAGCGAAAACACAGGCAACCTCATGAGTCTGTTTATAAGGAGGCCAGAAAGATAGTCATCCGATGCTGACAGAATTTCACATTATAGGGCATGTACACATACTAAAGGGACCGGCGAGGATCGAGGACGGGAAGATAAAAATCGTTCTAGAAACAGAGCTCACAGAAGGTCACCCACTTCCAAAGAAACCAAAGATGGTTCGGGTAGAGCTTTGCTTCCCATGACTTATACAATTACTGTCGCTCCTAAGAAAGTTGGGATTTAGGATTGACCGGAAATTCTTAAGACCTTTATTGACTTGCCGTTTTGAAGTAATGACAAAACAAAAGGACATTTCTTCAAGCATAACATTCATTACATTTTAGTCAGTAACCAACCTCTGTTGGATCTACTATCGCATGACGCTTCCTGAATAAGTTATTTGTGAGACATTAAACAGTTTGGTTATTAGAGCTTTAGACTATGAAATAAAGTCCTCTGTAAAGCAAAACTGTGCATGGACCAAAGCTGCATAGAAATATTAACTAAGTAAAGAATGCTAAATTAACCTGTTTTAAAACGAATCAGGCAAGTGGGACCCTGTCTGACTTCAGTGCTAAACCGACAAATCAATCAAATCGGCTTTCTGTGCACGCATCATCTCTTCAAAAGAGAAAAGTGGCACAACCACAAAGCCAGCAAAGAGGCACCTTCTATCTTGATTTACTTCTATTAGCACTTTAGTTCACGCGTCTAAACATTGCTTTCGATTTTAGGTGCGCAGAGAAATAAACCTAATTGACGATGATACATTGACGCAGAAGGTGTTTATGGCTACTGAGAAGAAAACCGACATGACTCTACACACCGACATGACTTACAAGCGATTGCCCAAATTAGTTGGAGGCGGTGGTCTTTAATTTTCCTTGCGCTGTGCTTTTAAGCTCAATTCAATTGTGAAAAAGTGTTTTTTTACAAAATGACATGCTTTTATTCATGCTTCTGCAATTCTTAATTCAGAGGGACTGTTATTTTGCACTCAGATGTTCATAAGACAACTTCCATATCATAAGGTTTGAGCAAGCACATAACTAAATGGGTAAAATGCAAGGTCACATCAATCTGTGAGTTATTCTGCCTTAGCACTTAGATCAGGAGATGCATAAAGTGTGCTCATGAAAGCGTTAAAAAACATTTATTATTTGGCCTGTCGCGCGCCTTTTGATTTGTTGAGAGATTTAAGGAAAGGGCATGAATTCCATTCATTCGTCAATGGCCTTCTAAATCCGCAGTCTTTCCAAAGAATGGGTAGGACTGCCTCAAAGATAAAACACGATGTAAAGTAACTAGTATCAGGGCAATGTAATGATTTCTTTTTCATGGGGCTGAAATCCAATAAGTGAATTTTAGATCTTGGTGGACAAATGCGTCAAACGGTAAAGAATTGACCACTTTCTAGTAATGCCATGTCTGCAAATTGTTGAACATGAAAGGCTTTCCCGTAATCCAAAAAAGTACAAATAGGAGTTTGCACTTGAACCGGCAGCCTGCAAGAGAGTTATTACAGAAGTATGAGGCGGAATCGATGTAACATCCGGTATAATGAAGTGTAATGCAAAGGACAACGCATCTCCGCATGGTGAAATATGCTTGCACAGAAGACAGCACACCTTCTACGCATAATATCTGCAAAATACATATTTAACTTAAGGGTGCGGGTCACCGGCAATGAGTTATTCGGGGCGAAGATTTCCCACATTCAATCTCTAGGTGAAGCGCTTTCCTTGATGTCAAAGGCATGAATAAACTGCAATAATTTAGTTTTAACAGACTGTATTGAGTTTAGAACGCTGTGGCCGCTTAGTACTGCAATGAACTATAGAAACGCATACCCTGCGTCAGCTTATTCTGGGTGGCACCCAAGTGCTTACCTCATTTTATTGCCAATGTGATGTATTCCTTGCATATAATGCTTTAGTCATAATGCCGATAGAACTGGACACAAAGCCAAGTAGAAATGTATTTCATACGACTTCTTTTGCTTTGGAACGCAAACCGTTGTAAGTGAACAGATGTATTGCTATCGTGTACTGTTACCCTGCAATGGTTTTGTCAATTCAAAGTTGCTAATGTGGTCTTGGATTTACCAACCAGATATCGGCCCATTTCGTGCAATAAACCTCATCCATTGACGTGGCTACGAAAAAAATTGATTTTGCGTACAAATAAACCAGAATCAAAATGTTGTTACCTTGAAATATATTGTTTTAGTGTAGCCAAACAAAAGAAAACGATTTCGTTAATGAGATCAACACTTTTGTGTCTTATCAAGAAATCTGCATTTAACGCCTGTTGACCAAAAGGAACGAATTGAAGTGCAACCGGTAAGTAAAAATAAATATTAGGAAGTTTAAAGACGCCCACTGGGCTGAAGTAAAAGTATTTGTTGCTGTAGTGCATTCCTCATTATAAATGTCATGTGGTATCCTGCACACTAAATTCATTGTTCCCAAAGTCATTTTCTCTTTGGTATGATTGTTGATTATAAATGACATTTTGTAACACTTATTTTGCGCCTTACTCACTCAATGTGAAACACGAGTTGCACTGGATGGTAATCACGCTGGAATTCAGCACCACATACAGATACATTGACTTTCATGTCTAAGCCAACCGCACTTAGGTGAAATATGTAAGTTGGCAGCGATGATGAGGGCTTGAGTTCGCCTGCTGTTCCCGCTGCTTATTCACCGATCCACCCACCTGCTACACAGCCTTGAGACGACATCGTGATCTTTAAGCGGCAGCGTTGACAGTGCGCACTGCCCTTTATGCAAAACCGATTCGAGTGAATTACGCACGATAGCACAAAGGCAATGTTATTCTCGAAATCTTTATTTATTTGCACCAACTCATTCCAGCATCTCGCCTGTGCCTACTATTGCCCTCCCAAATGTGCTGTCATTGCAACATGGCGAATTCTGAGTGTGATTCTTAACTGCCCAGGCTGACAACAATGGTTTCCAGCAGTGGTTTCGACTCTTTCCTCCTCAGTAACGAATTAATTTCCACTTTTGGAGACGAAGGACCGGTGAGTGAGAAAGTATGAGGGTGAGATTCGAGAATTTCAGGCAGTTTTTATCACCTCTTTCGTCAAATTTCACTAAAAAGTCTTCATTTCACACTAACTTCTTGCAGCTGTTCCCTTTGCATTGATTAGAGTCAAACAACGCCGTCGCATTTTCACCCTTTTATTCACCAGCTGTCTGGAAGCTAAAAAGAGGGAAATATAAGACACTATAATGGTGAAGATTAAGAAAGAGTCGAGCGAGGGAAACTTAAAACCTACTGGGAAGTAAGTTAGCCAGTCTTCTAAAAAATATTGTATGTTTTGCATCGTGTCATTAACCCTTTCTCCAACCTCGCGCTAATGTTCTTGCCTCAGACGCCTGGGTCTTATAAATCAGATCGCTTAATTGTTGCCTATTTGACACCGCAGCCATCATGCAACGAATGCACATCCCTAGTATGTCAAATCATATGCTAATATTTCTAGATGACGACTAATGAGTGTCACTTTGATAGCGTCAGCGTTTCTAGAGGTGGAAATCGACTAGATAATATGCAACGAAGGCAAATCGCAATTTCACGGTAGCGGGACGGACTGATCTTCGTGATTCGTTTAAATGCCTACATGACCACGCAGTCCACACCTTAGGAATATTATGAAAACAAAATATTGCGAAATGTACTCTAAACAAATATAAAGATCCACTAAGAATAAGTTACTTGTTCGTAATATTTAAAGGACCTTCTGTGAATGCACATTGCTGATAAAGAGATACCTTTGTGCGTAAAGAATATAAAATCGCCGACTGCATTCTTACCTCATTTTAATGCGAAATACTAGTCATCGAGAAAGGACAAAAATTGTTTTAAGGCGTTTGCTATTAACTCGGGGGCCCTGTACAGTTAAACACCTCTCATAAACATCTGATCGCCATAACCACGGTAGACTCGAAACATCGAATCTAGTATAAGTTTCAGGCCTGGGCGAAAATCTAGCAAATAAGTTCGTGGAGTTAATTCGCAGTCTTGGGTATGAGAACTCGATATACCCTAAGTATTTTGCATTCTGATGAAAGAATATTACAAGAGGGCTGACGCGGTGTCGCCAAGGTGACTAATTTTGCTCACGGCGCCTCCTTGAAGCTGTAGGTGTGTGCGTGTGTCTGATCTGCAGAAAATCATTGAGTTGGCGACAGCAGATGGGTAGGTGGGTAGAAGTTTTAGTTGGCATCCAAGCTGCTGATACAATGACCAGTAATTATTTTGGGCTAAGAAAAGTTAGCCGTCGCCTTCAATGTCATCAATGTTACCTTCCGCTTTTAGCTAATTGCGAATAGCTCAGCCACATGAGTCTTGATGTCAGATTGTAGTACAATTGTCTGTCCCCCATTGCTGCTCACTAGACCTTATCTATCCCTGCCATTCCACTGTCAGGCTAACTAAGCTTACGGTCCATGTTGGTCTACCATGTTTCATTATTTTATGAACTCTGTGTTCTCTGCCTACTGTGAAAGGCAACATTGTTTGAAACCGTTTTTTGGTCGTACAAAGACTGAATGTAGGATTAAATGGCATCTATCTTTCCAATTTGTCTACCATGCATACCACCGAAACAAAGTCGTCCTGAATTTTCCCGCAGTATACTGTAGTGTGCTACACAACATCTTCGTTGTATGATTACTTATTCAATCTCTCTTTAAGTGTATAGTAATCCAAGACTTTGCAAGCTTAGGCTTGATGCAATTACTCGAATGATGTACTTACACATGAAGCCCCAGATCGCGCTTTTCAATGGAGGTGAGAGTGGTGCAACAAACGGAAGAAGAGCTCTATGATGAGAAAGCATAAGCGTGCAGCGTCTGCTAGAAGCCATAGCCGTCCGCCAGGCTCACTCGCATCCGTCAAGTGCCTCTCACTCCCATTGTCGAATAAAACAGGATAGAGGGATTACCGTCACTTCCCTCTCGGAGTCGATGTCCCTTCAACCACAGTTCACTCAGCGTAACTTAATGACAAACGCAATCTCTGCCTTAATAACTACTATTTAAATTCATTAACGATGCACCCTACTTCGCAGCATAGGAAGGAATAGCGTAACCAAAAAGGAAGGGTAACCAAAATGTGGCAGCTGACTGTATTAGCTACACCAATCAGATCATTGAGGCTTCCTCGGACGGGTATAAAGTGAACACGATTTTTATATTATTTGTCAGAAAAATAGTTCCAGAATATATCAGCAACCACAACAAATATTTTTATTCTATACATCTTTTTTACGGAACATAATGAATTATCAGTTGCACTTTATATGTCCTTCACCGTAGACGCATGCGCAATGAGGACCACAAATGGCTATGCTTCAGTAACCGAGTTGCAACGACGTGAACAATTAAAAGAAGAAGGAAACACCTTAAATTCATTCGTTCGCAAGTTTATAGTGGTGGTTACTTATCATTAGAGGCTTACAGTGATTAGAATTTGGCTACACTGTTGTGAGCCCCCCAGCAAAGCCTCATTAGTGAATGGCCATTGTGTTTGCCAATCGGATTGTTAATGAAAAGCAGAAATTCTGGTTCTTGAATTGCGAAAATAATCATTGTCATTTACACCAACCTCAGTCGAAGAACCTTTCTCCTTCAGACGATTTTGAGATTGTTGTCAGGACATTCGTTAAGCTCATTTAATGTTTCCGTTGTCCACTGAAAGGCCCAAGAGCGCTAGGCTAATAAGTGCCTCTTCTAAACATATATCTGCATTTACTTTGCGCAATGATGTGCATTTTTTTTTTAAGAATGGCTTGATTGTAGGAAAGAAGTGATAGTAAGGTAATTCCATGATGCTGACAATAAAGTAACTTCGATTTGAAGCAAGTTGTGCTGTGTGAATAGATGTGGGCCAAAATGAACACCCACCAGTCAATAAATGGGTCCAAACCTGGTGTATGGTGTCGGTTGAGATGACGAAGGCAGGAAAGCCTGGGTTGTTTCATGCAAGGCGACATGGACCGCCAACTTATGCTGTGTCCCTATTTTTTATTTGAGCGAATTCATTAATCGCGCTTAGCGCGCTCCTACTTACATAACAATACCACTGGAATAGGCGGCAGGAAGAAAGTGAGAGAGAGAGGGAGGGAAGGACAAGGATTGTTAGGAAGAGCGCTTTTTTCAATGCACGTTGGTGATTTCGTTATTTTAATTTCACTACTGATGCACTTGAGTAAAGGTACGGCTAAACGCATTAAGTAGTGATGGTTTCAGTTCTCAGGCATTCTAACTAACTCCACAACAGCAAATGCCTCAAAACATTGAAGAAGAGGTGGGGCAATTGAAAGGTGATTGTTATGCTGTTAAGGAAGCGGGGAGGTTCTCCTACCATTCGCAAGCAGTTCCTCTTCTCAAATGAGAGTAGTACAATAGCAAAACATGTCCTGCGATTAAAAGGTGAACAAACGGAAGAAAATGTTTAATTCAGAAAAGCAAAGAAAAGTTTGAATTACGAAGTCAGTTTTGGAAGTGAATTTGTCATTTAACTCTGCATTCATTTATCAAACAATCTTTCCACAATCAGTGGTCCTGCCATAGTAATAAAACAACAAATTGCCTCATTCTTCCATTTATCTACATCTTAAAGAACGAGGCCTCGACACTTGAATAAATTATTTAAGTGCAAATAGACGAGAAACGTCTTGAAGCGAATGGTCAACATCTTGTTCTACCAACAAGTGAGTCGAACTGACTTGATCAGCACATTTCTCATTGTCTTGTGGGTCGCAAACGATCATGTGGTGGAGCGAGCACCTGCACACGAAGGAGTTGTGGTGGCGAAGGCGCAAAAAGTGATAAGAATGCGACCGTAGACGTTTCTATATAACAGGAAGCTACTAGAAAGGAGGAATGAATTGGTTGCATGAAGGTGCAAAGGAGGAATTTGGATTACGAGGAAGGTAGGAAGGTGATTACAGTCGAAGGTAGGTAGGAAGAGTGTGGGATGAATTAGTAGATAGTTAACATATCTCGAGATTGCTCGTGACTGATTAGACTTAGAATGCTCTTGCAACCGACAGCTGATATCTCCATTTCATACGCCTTTACATCAACCACAAAATGGAGCCATACTTAGTCATTGACATATTCCATCTCTTCATCTCCATGGCTATCTTGAGTGGGCATCAACTGACTGTGCATCAGTAACAACGAGTGGCCATGATGTGTGATCAATTAGAAGGTGTAGAGACCCGCTGTTGACTGTTGCTTTGACAGGATCGCAATAGCATCTTACCGATCACTGATGACGTGCAAATTGTTAGAGGCGCTTAAATTTAGCATTTAGAGTTCAAATTGCAGCTATGTTGAGGTCTCTTTAGCAGCAAGGCCGACGTCTAGCACTTTTTGTTGGGGCGAACCCCTAAGTTGTGTTAATACACCCCTTCATCTTCACCTGCTTTGCTCATCGGCAATGCACCCGTTGTCCTCCGTCTTGGGAGAATCTCCTAGTTGCTACACTTACCTTAAGACTTCACCGAAGCACGAACACATTTGGCCTTAGGTTATTTGTCATCACGAGGAAGTCACCTTACACTTATGAATCCATTATTATGCAACAGCTTTGTAACCTAAGAAGGACAATTAAAATGCCCATATTTGCTGTCTTCCAAGGCACGGTGAACCCTTGCAGCTGTTTGTATAAGCACTTATAGCCTGGACACTGACAGCACTGATAAAGTGGTTGCCATTCCATCGTTTGCATCTATTTGACTCGAAAGATCCTCATTAGAAAAGATATCAACCTAAAGAGCTAAACAACCAAACGATCGGTGACACCAAGCCAATCACTAGTTGTATCTTGAGCAGAGCAGAACCATCTCTCGCGCAGCAAGTTGACAATTGCGTCAGTGTTAATATGGTCAAAAATGTGTTTTTATCAGGCAAAATTAGTGATAAAAGTCCGACAAGTTAGATGGATGCGCTTGAGAAGGTGTATGCTAGAATGTCACACTTTTGATAGCCGACTTGCCCATAGAGCTTGTGAATAGGTTACTTTGTTCACAGTGGATATCTCACCTCCTTCCCCTCCACCCCTTTTTCCTCCCCTCAGACTTTCATCCTGCACTACGACCGTGGGCCACTACTTCTTGCCACCAGTTCAAAAATGGTCCTTACCCAACCAGAGATATCCTACTGCCCCCATCTGTGTGCCCAGGCATGGAAACCTTCGAATAACGATGCATCGGTCACGTGCAGGGCGCTCGTATTCAGTTTTAGACAGTCCGACAGCCTTTCCATCCAGGAGTTCAATCTGATACGAAAGTTTTGCAGGCTAATGTGGTGATCACTAGCATTCAAATTCAAACCACTTCGGAGTGTACTGAGCCTGTTCGGTGTGTCACTGTTCCTGTGCTTATTCCTATGCAAAGCTCCGCAGATTCAGCACTTCAGAATGTGTTCTCAGGTGTGGCATCCATTTATCTGCCCAAAAGCATCAATCCGATTTCATTACTTGGATTCGTCTTCTAGCACCTATGCGCCTCATCGGTGCCTTCAGCTTTATGTGATGGAAATTTTGCACTCATGTGATGAATCAGTTGTTTTATTCTTTGTGCTTGGGTTCGTTTAACCCTTTCGAGAAGACGAGCGCGAAATGATAAAGGGCCGTAACGTTTGTTCTTTTGACAGAAATTTTTGTTTCATCTCGGTCTTTCCCATCTCTATTGCAACTTTGGTTGAGACCAGTTTATTAGTGTTTTAAGTAGGGGTGAATTCAATCGAAGCAGCATTGCGCCTTGTGTTGGCAATGAGATTTGTGGCCAAGTACGAGAAAGGTGATTTGGAGCAAATAAGGTGTTCGCTGTAAGACACTGATCAAGCCTTAGAATTGCCATGAAATATAGACCTAACTCTTATAGACATTAACCCGGACCGCTTCGATGGGTTTAGCGTCGTCATCGCTTATGCTTGTGATGCATTGACCTGTGCGGACTCTCACCTCCAAAATAATTCATTTCAGCGACTTCGAACTCGACACATAGCTCTTACGAGAGCACCTTTAGACGACATCAGTTTCTTTGCTTTTTTTAAATTAGGGTGCACAAAGTGGCTGCCAATACACCAGCATCAGAGCCACTAAATGAAAGGTAGCTAAGGTCGGTCCGCAGCCGCTTCATTGGGAAAGCCAACAACTCGCTTTATTAGTCCTACTAGTTTCTTTATATCCTCGTCTTCACTGCCCTGCCTTTGATCTAATTCAGCACCAAGCTGTATTTCAGGCGTCTCACCGGCCTTCTTTGTTGTGTAGCGCTGATTCCGGAACCATATCTTAACCTAACAATGAAGTCAAAAGTGTGACGAAGTTAGACGACTCAGTCGTAGACAATCAAGCACTACGCACAAATAACTGTCTAGTAAACAGTTAATTTAACACCCTAATGCTTGACCAACTTGCGGCTCCGTCAAGTTGATGCGACGCACCAGTTCTTTGCGTTCATACATATAGGGATAATTTTTCTTGTTGAAACATTCCATCATCTCGTCAATTTGGTACAGGGTAAAGAGAATCATGCGTTTGGCTTGACTTCGTGTCTCAGATACTGTCTGGCGTACCTGTGATTGTTCTGCAGTTTGCGGTGCAAAGAAGTTTCCTGAATCAGACATAGACGCCGTGGCAACAATTTGCTGAACAAGAGAATAATTTGGAATTGAGGAGACGCTTGCAGGCAGTTGGTGACACGTGCGTGGTGGCAGTAATGGTTGGTGCTCCTGTAATTGTAACAGCTGCTGATTTAACTTGCATGAGGTGTCAAATGGGAGTGGGTTCGGTGATGGGAAGACCGGCGACGTAGTGGTAGATTGGGGTTGACCTGAGCATCCACCTCGCTTTAGAGGTAAAGACATGTCGATGCAGGATGTCCCATGTAGTGCAGGCTTCGGAGTGCAATGCGATCGAGTACTAAGTGAGGAAAATACAGGCAGTGCTTTTAGGCAATCCGAATCATTTGAAGTGGCCATATGAATTGTCAGCCATTTTGGTGACGAAGAAGTCAGTTTGTTTTGTATGTTCTCGTCGTTGTTCCATAACGAACACATAAGAAAGGGAATGGATCTTAATAATGCTAGAGGTTTAGGTCGAGTGTGGACCATCTCTTCCACCTTTAGTGACGTAGAAGGTGTTTCTTGTTCCAATTGATGTTGCATGACTGATGGCGAAGCCGCTAAGGCGATTTATTTGGAATACTAGTTTGTCCACCCCTTGGTAACTACGGGACGTTCCGTATTTGGAGCACCTGAGAAAGTAAGACGACTGCAATAAGAACGTGTGTATTTGCATGTTACTAGATGACATCTCCACATTTTTGGTTCAGGGGATTTACATGTCGAGTGTACCATTTCGAGTATGTGGTTGGGTCCTATTTGACGCCAACCCTGCTGTCTCAACTATGTGTAGATGCGTGGTCGTTGGGTCGACTTCAAGAGGCATTGTACAAAAGTTTTCAAATGTCAACCCCGACCGATGTGTAAATAAGAAGAGGAAATGGGTAATAATAAATGATGTACAGCTTTTTCTACAGTGTTCGTGTTAGCCATACTAATGTGGCTGCAGAAAAGAGCAACTGCGAGGGACTACAAATGAGTCCAGTCACAATTTATGATTCTTGATGGACGGTGAATCATAAAGAAAGTGTAAAAGCTTGAGTTGCACATGTGTGCAAACAAAAAGGCACATAAAGATAAAACGCTTTGATAAACAGTGCCGTTGGCTTGCAGTGTTGACCGATGTTGGGGTTGCTCAGGATTGAGGAGGTCCACAAGCTTCTCCACTGTAAAGCTGGGCATGACGAAATTGCGACCACACAGTTGTATATCGTTCTTCCGACTAAGTCACTTACTGTATTTATAAACCATAGGAGCCAACAAAATCTCTTTTTATGGGTCACATCAATCAGATTCGACAGCCTTAACCTTGTCGAACCAACTACCCTCAACGAGGTCATGTCATGCTCAATCCTTAAGCATGAGTCTGACCCACGAAAAAAAGACAACCAATCGTTGTACGACCTGATTTCATGTTCGCACAGCAGCATCCACGACTTAGGCTTGGAAAGTAGTCTATAGCTTTAGGCGATCATCTATCACGAAATTGGAGGCCTGAGCAATAGTGATGATAACCACAGTCAGTTATTAAGCTACCCATTCAGAGAATTTCGCTTACTCTCCGACGTTCGAAATCAGGTCAGCCTGCGGCTTTGCCACCCTGTAACACGAAGAATTGAACACTTCGGAATTCATGGCACAGCGGTTAGTGCCATGCGAATCACAGCAACAAATGCAGCACTTCTGGCTCAGTGAAAAAGAGTACGCAAAAACAACATAATTGCATATGCTGACCCACCTAACCGGTTGATCCGGTGTCAATTTTGTTGATGATATGCATGATGATGTGCCTACAAAAGGTGGATGCGTCTGCATCACTTGGTGGCCGTAGAGCGCAACGCGTGCCCCTCCATGTGTCACAGCCTCAAAGGGTGGCAGGATTGGCTTCATGATAAAAATCAAAGTATAGCAAAAAAAACAAAAATAAAATATAAGTAAAATGCAACAAACCCACATAATTGGCATATAATCTAACACACATCGAATGATAAGAATACGAGGCCGAAAGCACATTAGACTACGCGGCAATCGATGTTAAGCTCGACCCTTTTTGCCCCTCGTCCCTCCTTCCGTAACTCCGGTGACAACGAGATCAAGAGAAGCACTCAGACTAGGAAGAGTGTAAGAGAGCAAAAGATAAGGAGGGTAAGGATAAAGTACTTAACAATGTGACGCTGAAGATTGTAGATGGTACTAGGAGGTAGCAGGTGGACGCATTAACTGTTCTAACTAAATCATAAAGGACCCATTGGACAAAAATTTAATCCGATTTCCAAATCAGTTGCCAAAACTGGTCCAGAACGTAAAAGCAGTTGCTAAAAATCTCCACAATCCTTGCACTTTTACACGGAGCAAACTGAACCAGATACACTTACCATCGGTTGCAATCTATCCATCCTTCGGTGCAGTTGCATGCTTCAGTAACCGAGTTGCCACGTCACGCAAACAGTTGGAAGAAGAAAGGAATAACTTAAATCCCTTACGTTTGCAGACTTATAGTGGTGGTTTACTGATCATTAGGGGCTTGCGACGGCCAGAGTCTAGCGATGGTTCTACAGCCTTCCTAACAAGGCCTCGCCAATGAAGCGCCATTTTTCCAATCGGATCTATAATGAATAGCGGCATGTGACTTAAGATAGGACCCTTTTTTCTTAAAACTATGCCCGCTTTGCTGTCAAGAGACTCACTCATTTCACTTAGGCTTCTGTTGTCTGCTGTTAGGCCCAAGAGCTCTAGGCGAATAAGTGCATTTTCTTTACATCCATCTGCATTTACCTTTCGCAATGATTCACATTTTTAGGGGTCGGTTTAATTGCAAAGAAGGAGTGGGAGCAGCATGATTCCATAATGCAGATTATGAGGCAGTGGACTCAATGCCGCAATAAAATGAGGCTTGAATAAAGACTGCAGCACGCCTGTAGGATAATGGTGCATAGCGCGCTCTAGTGGAGGCATACAAAGTCAAATGTTTGCATTTTATGCAGGAAAAATTCGGTAACAACTTGTTTACGAGCTGCAGAGCGCATCGGAAATTGCCTGTGGTTGGGTGATAAGCGCCCTACAGCAGGTGTCACCATCCAGTCATTATGAAAATCAGTTACTTATTTTTGGTGTGCATACGATCAAACAGTTTGATAGTAAGTCGTTTGCGTCTGCTGCACTGCCCGTATCAAACCCTAAAAGGTTTGAGGTTGAGCTTAGGGCATAGCTCGACATCACACGCCGATTTCGCTTTCGATAACTACACTTTGGTCAACCATAGGTCTAATGTTTGACATGGTCAATGTTTTGCTATAAACTTTGAGATATTTATCCACGGAAGACAAACGCGACCATGCACGGGAGGAGACAGGTAAAAGTTGAGTCTTTCCATTAGGGGCATAACAGCTCACTCAACTCAGCATTGTCATTTATCCTCCCCTATTTTTAGCAGCGCAGCTTACTACATCGCCTTAACCATTTTGGAGGTGAGAGTCCACGTAGGTCGATGCGTTACATGCATGAGCGGTGACGATGCTCAACTCATTGAAGAGGTCAGAAGTAATGTCTAGCAGAGTTTGGCTCAAGTTTTATGTCACTTGATCAGTACCTTACAACCAATACCTCAAATGCGCTGAACCACATTTCTCACATTTGGACACAAATCTCATTGTCAACACGCAGCTCAATGTTGCTTTGCTTGGCCTCACTCTTACCTAAAAAACCCATTAATTAGTGATGAACTGAACTGGGTCTTACTAAACAAAGTTGCCAGAGAGAGAGAAAGACCAAGACAACCAATAAATTTATATCAGGAGGACAAACGCTAAATTCGTTCGTTCCATAATGCCTATGCATTGGAAGGGTAGACCAAACCCATACTTTAAGCATGGAACATATTTCGCATGCCGGCAACACCCATTTCCTTTCTTAACTGATTTATCGCTCAGCTGCAGAATTTCAAGCATGATTTCCTTCTCATTTGAATATGTAAGGTAACAAATGTCGAACGCTGCAATGTTAAACTCTAGTGTCAATCTTATTCACATTGAGTTGTAACTGAAGTACAGAAGTAACCTCAACCAGCCACCGTCATCCAGTAATCATAGTCGCTTCTGAAGGGTCCACCAAGACCACGAAGAAAAAGCATTCGCTAGCTTACTCCAATAGATCGCCCTCCCTCCTGCTTATGCAGTCGTCATTTAAGGTCAGCGTCTAGCGAGAAACGAAGGACACAACAGATGACCGGCTTACTTACTCCCCTTCCCCCCATCACCATTATCAAGCTGGATTAAACTCAAGCTCAAGATCGATAATTTTTTGAAAGCACGTAAAATATTAATGGCTGGCATATCAATTTATGAATGTTTTCCATGCAGCACCAACCACTTCCCAATGGCTGTGCCACAAGGCCTCTAAACTATGCCAGTAACACTTAACTTAATCGCTAGATTTACAATTATTTTCTAGCCTTGATTTTCACCATTTTTGCCGTCAGTGCTGCGAACCAGTGAGGTGGAGATGATACCAGACAAATGCAATTCAGGTCACAAACGGCAACCGCATCTTGACTCTTAGCCGAATTTGACGTCACACATATTGGGTGAAGCAGGAACAGAAAAAACCCTTTAAATACTTTTACGGCGACACTAATGCTCATTTTATCATCCTGGCGACAAATGAGGTGCCTTCAGCCTAAACAAATGAAAGAACACTCAGGTTTACGGGAGGAAAAGTGGTTGGGGTGCAAGCAGCCTAGCTTGCTGAGCCAACCAAGAAGAATTCTTCAATTCTATTTGCCAAGTTCCTGTCATTCAAGTTCTTTATTCCCTGTGAGCACGTCATGTCAAAAGTTGAAGATAAAAACCAACTTGGGTCTGTCAAAGAGTTAAACATGCATTTGTAACTAGAGACAAAAGGAAAAGCTTGGAAGCGGGAGTTGGAAATGAGAACGGATAATGTTCTGCTGTGGGAATGAAAGTAATGTCTCCATAAATGGGACCAATTGGATCCTTCCACATAACACCAACATTTCAGTCATTACCTCTCGTTTATCAGCAAAGCAAAATTATACTTGAATCTTCTACAATTTTACCACTCTTCGCCTTAGTATTTAAAAACAATAATCGACCCTAAGTGATAATCACGACATGAGATCTGACGGCTCACCAGAATGAACTCCAACCCTCTTTAGCGAATACCATGTTATTTAAAAGTACGAAATTTGCTTAATTATTGCACGGGAGATACTTCAACGATTGGCGCTCGAGAGATGATTGAAGCTACTCAGGTTATGCGTTAACGCGTGTTGTTCTCACAATAGCGAATGCTTGGTGGCCCGCTACAGCTACCCTGTAAGCATCTAAGGACAGCTGTGTTGTGTATTGAGATGGTTTACATTAGGAGTCATCTAAATATCAAAGGAAAGGTCACAGTGTCCATGCCAGCATTGCAAGAGATGTGCTTGCATAAAACAAAATGAGTGGTAGAAGCCCAGTAGATTAAAGGGATGCTCTTGAGTAAGCGCAAGCTAGAAAGACTCACTTCTGATGGCCAATTTGCTTTCAGGCATCGCATTGCTAAAAATTTTCCCCTGACTCTCCTTACCTTGTAGCGCTGATTCTGGAACCACATCTTAACCTAACAGAAAAGTCAAAAGTATAACCATTTAACCACTACACACTAATGGCTGTCCATCAAACAAGCTCATTTAAAACCTTAATGCTTGACCAATTTAGAGTCCCCGTCAAGCTGATGCAACGTATCGATTCCTCGCATTCATGCATTTTGATAGGCTTTTTGTCAAATTGCTTCATCATCTCATCAATTTGTTACGGGTCAAAAAGAATTCTGCGTCTGACTTGTCTTTGTGCTTCAGATAGTGTCTGGCGTGCCTGAGATTGTTGGGCGGTTGGCATTGTTAAAAAAGAGGCTGAATCAGGCATTGATGCCGTGACAACAGGTTGCTAGAGAAGAGAGTAATTTTGGAATTAAAAAGGCGTTTGTCAAATTTTGTTGGCTAGTGCATGGCGGTGGGAACAATTGCTGCTCCTGCGACTGTAGCAGCTGTTGATTTAACTTTGACAAGACCTGAGCTTCCACCTTGCATTGGGGGTAAAGATACGTCGGTGCAGGATGTCTGTCGTAGTACAGATTTTGAAGGGCTAGCGGAGTCAGGACTGCTTGGGGGAAATGCAGGTATCGCCCATAAGATAACTGATTCACTAGAAGTATCCGAATCAATTTTCAGCCGTTTTGGTGACAATGAATTTAGCTGGGTTCGCTTGTCTTCATCGTTGTTCTGCGGCGAACAGGTAAGGGGGAATTGGGTCTTGGATATACTAGAGATTTAGCCAGAGCAAAGACTGTCTCTTTCGCCTTTTGTGAAGTAGCTGCTGCATGTTCTACTTGCTGTTGCGCGATTGGTAACAAAGCCGATGAGGCAATTTGTGGGGGATGCAGGTTTGTCCCTTTATCGGGTACAACAGGACATTCCGCATTTGATGCACCTGTAAAAAAAAACGAGTGAAATGAGAACATGTGCATCTGCATGTAAGTAGATGTCATCACCACATTTATTTGTGTCAAGTGCCTGTTTATATCCTAATGTCTGTGATGAGATAACCAACGATTTAATTCTTCTGTCATACACGATGGTAGATATCTCAATCCCTCTAACTGAAGCGTCAGCGAATGGTCCAGGCCGGAATTTTGGTTTAATTAACCGTCAAGAAACAGATTTATTTAATCAATAGTTTGTTTAACTTCTATAAGGTATCCTACGGTTGAAGACGCCTTCAGAACCCTTTCAGCAAAACTCAAATCGACTGGTCAAAGTGCTGACGTGATCATGGTCGGCACGCCTCATTTAAAGAACAGTGCTTCAGATGCCTGACTAACGCAAAACACTTTTCTTTCCAACATTACAAAAGTTGTACTTGATTGCTGAACTTCATACATTCTAGCTGATAAAGTCCTTGCTCACCTAGTTCTTTTCCTTCCTCTCTCCATTCGGCACGATTGGGCTCCACGCAGATCCCTTCTCATCGCGCACTCTTTTCATTTGCATGTCATGCCGTCCTCTCAGATGTCAACCATTTAAATCCCATGTGGTTCGTGACCTCGATGGTATCAAAGAGGCACGTTCACACATCGCCAAGTTACGATAATTCTTGACACACTTTATAAGCAGTTCAGATCCTGTTTACGTCGAACTTCCACATTTCAGTTTTAAAGTTGCATAATCTGATAACTTGTGGTGCTGTTAGGTGGAAATAAAAGGCTCTACACTTCTATCCAGTAAAACTGCTTAGTGATATCAGCCAAGTCATCTCATGGTGCACAAGACTTAAGTTTCGAGCATCTGGTTAGAATCCCTCTTCCACTGTAACCTTATACCAGCATGGTTTCTACAGGTCAGTGGCATCGAGGTTAAGGCGGTAAAAAGTTGCATGGGTTCCGTCAATGAGAAAAACGTCACTGGCACTTATTTTTAGCATCATGGCAACTGTGACCGAGCACTGAAGTGCCATGTTTTTGCATTAGCGGAGCAAAGTTGAGACGCCTAATTAAAGACTGATCAGTCTACAACACCTAAGAGGAGAAATGGTTGTATTTACTTCTCAAGGCGAGGAGATGGCAAAATGAAATGCACTATTGTGGAAAAAATTAATAATTTTCAAAGTCAACCATAAGTAACTTGCCTACAAATGGCTTGGTCTCAGCCATCACTAATTCGGAAGAATAACGTTGAAGATCGGACCCACCGGTGCTGTTGCTACTAAATCCATTTTTTCAGAAAAGATATTACAATACCAAAGTGCTAGCATCTTTATTGTTCCTTCCACCATCTTGATAACAACTTTCACAGCTGATGAAATGCGGAGGAGGTGTGGTCAGGTTGACATTAAAAATTGCCTTAAATCCAGTTCCGCATGTATGTAATGAGTTTAGCTATTCTATCTTCCACCTCTGTATTGTATGCTTTAGGGATGAGCAAAGTAGACACCTTTAACTAAACAGATGCTCTGAGTGAGTCGAAGTTACAGATTGCAAGGCGGTTTGCTTTTTAGAGATCAATGACCTTCACTCAGTCGCTTGATTTGTGTACATTGACTGCTAATCATTTGAAAAGTGCATTGAAACAAATTCCCATTACCGCATTTTCTTTTTGTCACTCACTGGAGATGTGATTTACGCATTTTTAAGTTTTCTTTTGGATTAAAACACAGAAAGAAGCTTAATTGCATGATTTAGAAATCTGATCCAAGCAATGCGTCATACGGGTGACTTAGAAACTAGGATCGCCTCATTTTCCAATCAGTTTGTTGTCAGCGTAGCAAAGTTAATCTAGTTGAAGAGGAATTTCCGTACTCATCTGATATAAATTCATTTATGAATCACTTTTGTTCTTTAAAAAGATAAATAAATCAGGAGGCAACTAAAAGGGAATTTCGCACATGAAATTGAGCCCATGAGCTCGTTATTTCTGACGGGTTTAGAAGTTTTGAAGAGTCTTATCAAAGGGCGATTTTCATGGTACGAGTTGATTAGGGAGAACTTTGCAATTGCATACGCCTGCGATAATTGTTAGGCAGGGGTTCTATAAAATCTAAAGATGCCCCAAAACACAATCCTGCGTTATCGTCCACTACATCTTCGAAGGCGATTGGCTTAAATGAGACAAGTACGCGCATGTTGCGCTCCGCTGATTGGACGCAGTGGGGATCGGCATGGTTGTGCAATTAACGGTCTGGCGGAGGTTGACCAATCATTGCCCTCTGACTTGGGATCTTTTTCAAAAGTGTAAATCTAGTTGAAAACATTCGTGCCACAAAGATATAAAGTGAAAGGCCATTCTGCTTCGCTTTACGTAGAGGTCAGTGTAAGCACAATGGGTAGCCGATTAGCAAAAGTGGTCCGATTCGATAAATAGCCTTTTATTAAAGCACAACTGAAGTGGGATAGGAGATAATAATTTTCAATGCAAATAGAACCAAAGATCTTTTAATGTAGAATTTCGTTACTTAAGCCGAAATGCAAATCAGTGATGAATGAAGACTTGACAAATGACCAAAATGCAAAATTACGTGTTATTCGATCCCAGCGGTCAACAGTATGCATACCTCTACACCCAAATTTGAGTCTTAGAATGGTGTCATTCTTGGTGATTCTCTACAGTCTGCAAACATGATCTGATTAGACCCACTAATATACTTGAAGAAGACAAGCTATTGCTGAATTGTTTGTGCTCTAAAAGTAAGCAACTCGAAATCCATTGCCATAATTTCCCATGCTTCGAGTTCTCAGATCTCTACACCGTTTCAACCCAAGCTATCATCACACGACATGAGGTGATGAGAAAAATCGCTTAAAGGGATATGAAGGATTAAGGATGAAAAACTAACGCGGTGTCTAGATCCCACCCAAACGCAAAGGCTGAAAGGGTTGTTTTTGCGAACGGAGGTTTGCGCTGCCATGCATCAGGTTTTCATAATTTCTTCAAATGTTGCTGACTAGATGTACTGTAGCAACAAATGCTTGGTCTTCTGAAGAGTCTTGTAGAAAACATCTTCGTCCGCGATTGGAAAAAAGAAAGTGCAGGCTATCGAGATGGTGGATGAATGACTTGTTAGTCCATCTACCCAACACAGCAATGCAAAAATGCTTCTCATCACAAGTCAGTCACTCAGTTAGCAAGTAATCTGAAATGCATCGCGCAACTTTATGTTCCATGCAATAGAAGAAAAGGTAATGCTGACAGATTTGAAAGCATGTTTTATTTGTTATTTCCCGTAGGTGACACTTATTTGGCGAGCCTTCACAATTCTCCTAATTGATGTAATTGTTAGCGGTTGTTTCGTCATCACAGTTATTTGTTGCTGAGAGTCCTTAGCACTCCAACATCCGATACTTGTGCTGCCAAAAATAGGGAAATACAACTTGATAAGCAGTGTACCCATCACGAGAATGTTGCTTTTTAAATTGCTTCTCCATCGCACTCTTATCTGATCGCCATGGTGGAAAAGAAATCAAGGCTTAACAAAATAGGTAATGCGGAGCACCTTAAAGCACACAAGTATCAATAGTCCTTTGCATTGCCTTCCGCCTCCGCTACACGCGCAATGATGCATGAGCGTCAGCTGAAGTGAAAGAACACAAAGGCAAATGACATTTGCTTCCAAGACACCACCAGATACGACGAGCCACCGGTCGAGTAAAAAAAACAATAAGTCATACGGCCTTCTCTCGCCTTCTACCATTCATCTTGCTTCCCAAGTTATCATCGTTTCCGCAGCCCAATTTTTTCGTCAGTGCTTCAGTACTCCTTTGTGAGCTACTCACCTGTGGTCTGCTTCTCAGCCTCCATCGCCACTGTTTCCCTCTCAATCTCTCTGATACCCCCAACCGCACAATTCACCGCTTCAACGTCAAAAGACCAGAAGAGATAAAAAGCATACAAATTATGGATGAGTTATGTCATTAGCTTCTCCTCCTCCCCTGCTTTATCTTTCCTTCTCCCTATCCTTATTTTCGTCACAACTGGTATCCTAGTGTGTTTCACTCATCAAGGTAGAACTATGAGTAGCGTCTTCGAGTGCGGCGTTCAATAAAAACTTATATTCCTTCCACAAAATTAATTTCTGCATACCCTACTCGATTACATGGCTAGGAAAGTGGGTCAATAGAGAAATTTACGAACATGCAGAAGAAGAAAGGAAATAAGAAAATCATTGTCCCAGCACCGTGCAGAGACATCCCATTTTGACCTTCCCCACCCTTTCCTCTACTTACTCTCCGCAAACCTTTCGCTTTCGCCTCGCACCCATTTATTCTTTCGTCGCTTTCGGCCTAAAAATCATGTTGCTCTGCCCAGGTTGGTAAGGCTTGCTCACCACCATTGCACTCCCTGGTGCAAGACAACAATTGGTTTTTGCATGAAATTGGATTAATTGGCAGAAACGCACCTTCACTCACGCCATAGTAATCGCAAGGGGTGAGTTGCCAATGCACAATAGGCGTTCCCTCAAAAAACCGAGGACAAGCAGTCACAACGAGGCAGCGCATTCAAGTCAAAGCACATTAGTATCGGTGGCTCTTCTCATTCTCTTTCTCCTCCTTTGCATGCAATTCGACGCACATAACTTAATCAAGTCAAGAAAGCCCAAAAGTGAGTGACGCTTATTTCCTCAAAACCACCTACAAGTGGTACTGTCTGAAGCTCACGTCAGACGGTACTTGGCGACGCCACACGACACGTGTTGCAATCGAATTGGTCTACCACAGGACAAACTGCCAGACATGCTGTTCTACGTGTTGCACGCCTACATTCATTCATCTTGCTCTGCCGCTCTGCCATTCATGTCATTCAGTTATTCGTTGGTGCCTCTCTCCTGCCTCAATTCATTCTTACCCTTAGCCGTATTTGCATCCCTTACTTCCGTCGCAACCCTCTCCATCTCCTCATCACTCCAAGCCTTTCAATCCTTAATTTTAGAGACGTTGGAAGGGGTAAAACAGATCGCTATCATAGAAATTAGGGGTGAATTTTGGTACCACCACCCCTTCCTCTACCTGTGCTACCTTCTACTCTCGGAAGTCACTTGCATGCGTCATTTCAATATTTTCACATTTGATATCCAGCATAATCACATGGAAAGAGAGCTATGACTAGACAGTTCACGTGTCATTGGGGCCAAAATCTTCAAATTTTGCCTAGACACGCGTTTAGATGAGTATGCGATTGAATCAGTTTGGGAATAGATGGTAGAAGTGTAGAAAGCAGTAAAGGCTACATTAGAGCAATGCAGGGAGTCATCCTACTGCGTCCATTTCCAACCCTCTTCTGTCCATGTTCATCCTTACTCCCTTCACCTCTATCCTAATCATTCCTTATCTCCTTCAGCTAAAAATTCATGTTACTTAACCCCTGCCGAAAAAACGCATAGATCACCATTGCCTTTTGTAATGCAAAAAATAATTATTTCAAGCACAGAAGTAAAGGTACGCATCAGGAATGCCCCTTCGTTAGCTCAGTAGCAGTATTTATGGGCGGGCCGCCAAGTTCTCATCTCTCGAGCATGCCTCGTCCCCGCAGGCGCCTTGTGCGCTAAAACTTAAGTCCGCCTTAACATTTTAATTTGGCCTGCCTAATAAACTCGATACAACTGCATGCCATGTGAGTTGAGGTCTTATCTTTCTTTCTCGCAGACACTAGGGATTAAAGTACACACGCAAAGGCAAAGACTCCCATGTCTATGCCTCCTTTCTCATGTCTTACTCCAACGCATCTTCGGAGACTGTCTCCTTTGCCGCCTACTGTATTCTATTCACCCACACGTATTGCGTCTTGCAGGAGACAACTTTTTTACACATGGTATATGAGTTTTGCCAGTTTCATGTGCCGTGTCCACTTCAGTCTGATTTAAGCGGAGGTATAGAGTTACAGGAAGGAAAAAGCAATCAGATGAAGTGAAGTCAATTGGTGGATGGCTGATAGAATGTTAGCGAGGTGTAGAGTTGTGATAGAATGGCGAAAAATCGGCCATCTAACGTACGACCATGAGAGATTTTATTGCGCCCAGGACGAAAATTGTCGATTTGATTTAGCTGTTTTTGTGAGATGGCAACTCAGGCGACTACCTAAACGACGGAAATGAAGGTAAACAATGCAATATACACAAACTTAGATAAACAGACAGAGAGGCGTAGATAAATGGTGGAAATGAGCAGGCGGTCTAGAGCGAAAATTCAGACAGAGAACTTCTTTACAAAAAGAATAAAAGGAGTAGACAGTGAGATGAGCAGGTAGGAATTCGAGCAGCTTACAAATTACAAAGTAAGGATCAGGAGCAACGTGCCCACCCTCGCTCCCCAAAGACTAAGTGAAGGAGGAGTAGAAGTAGGAGATGGAATTGAGACGAAGTAGTGTAGTACAAACTAAGGCATCAGAAAGAAAGATAGAAATAGAGATTTAATGGTAATTATAGCTAAACTTTGTTAAAACACGATTTTGTCTCGGGCAGAGCGTGATTGATTTAGATCCAGTCTAACTCGTGCTAGTCTGATCTAGGCGAAAATCCGTGCAATATTTACTCATATCGCAATCAAGATTGGGACTAGTGAAGAAATGAAAGGGAACCTACAAAGAGGGCACTAATAGATGGTGAGGTAGGAAAAGAAGTTGAGAGTGGCTGAAAGGAGGCAGAGGAACGAGATGTTCTAGTGGCACTATAGTGGAAAAATAAGGTGAGAAGCTGAATTGTAGAAAATTATTCACTCCCCTTTTCCAAATGTGTTTTATACGAGGAGCACAAACGGTATGACATTAGGTAAGACGCAATACGTGTGGGCATACAGAGCGCAGTATGCGAAAAAGCAGACACTCACTGAAGATGCGTTGGGGTGGCAATGAGAAAAAGAGGCGTAGACAAGAGAGCTCCCCTCTACTCATTTCCAGGACGTCGACAGCTCTACTTCTAGTCTGCGCTCCCTGATCCCTAATGTCTGTGCGATGGAAAGAGAACACCTAAACTCTCCTTGAAATGAGTTGTGTCGAGCTGGTTAGGTGAGTCAATTTAACTGGCCTTACTCGAGATTGTCAAAATCTAGCCGCAAGTAACTACTAAATGGTAGAAGCTGCAAGGTTACAATTCTGATCGATTCTGGATCTAAGTAAACAGAATATAACGGCGCTCTATATGCTTGCGTTAGTTTGGCTTCCTTCTCCAAAATAGTCTGCTTAAATGTTGGTCAGGTCTATGTATTGCTGCATAACTCGAGGAACATCGCAGCTATCAGCGACGAAAGAAATAGCTGAGTACAAAAATGAATAATTGTAGGTAAAAAAAACCGAGAAAATGGATCTCGACTATGTACTTAAGCTAGCCTAGTTTACGTATTAAAATCAGTCGCATCAAATTGTGTTCATTCCTAAGCGTTAAATGTCGTACAATCGAACTATACTTCGCCGAAACGCAAGTAACCCAACATTTGAGGCCTAATCTTAATTCGTGTTATATTGGGATGAAAAAATTATGCGGCAGTGTAAAATCCATTCGCCCTGGCTGTTTGTTAATGCACACTCTTGGTAGAGCCGAATGGCACCAAATGTAATAGTTTCAGAGGAGGCCTACGTTTTTGGCACCATAACAAGATAACGGCCGGGACCTTATTGGAATCACTTCAAGACCAAAATAAGGAATACTTAGAGCACAAAACGCTTGCCTCTTTTTCATCCATGTTACGGCTTATGCTTACATTGATCTAGGCTACCAGCCCAAATCTAATATCATTCTGACCTCTCCGATGGCGGTGGAACGCTGTGAGCAGCCTATTCGTAAATAAATCCTTTACTCGCCCTGCTTCGAAGGCTTCTAGCTACAACCCTAAAGCTATTAAATAACTTAAAGTGACTAAGATTTTAACGTAGTTGACAGGTATGCGTGCCACAGCTATTTATATAGAGCGATTTCACTGCGCATTAACGACTAATGTCTTGTAAAAAAAACGAAAACCAATGCATAGTGAATAGCTGTTCTTAGTTTATGCACGACAAGTATGGTAAGGAATCATAAAAATGAATTTATTCTTACCCGAGTTACATGTAAAGTGACGCCAAAGGCAGAATTCTAACCCTGAATCGCTAGGCAGAGGACTCATGATTAGCAAATTATACTCCATTCAGACGCGACACGTTCCATTGAAATTCATGCCTCGCGAGCTCATTTTTACCAAACGATCCCCAGTAAGTAGGATAAGTCTTTTAAAATATACGGCCTTCTCCTGCCGAAATCGTGAAGCTTTAGTGTATCAAAGGACCTAAATTACCAACGAGATGGAAAGCAGTTACCGCTAATGACCTCAAAATGATGAACGATTTGATTAGCTTAAAGACTTGTGTTGCTTAACAATATACGCAATTTGCAGTTGAATTGTGTCTTAGAAATTATAAGCCTCAAGTGCATTTATTTTTGGTCTTAAACGGTAGATGATGTATTACATTTGATATACAGGGCCAAATGATTAAGTTTCATGGACATTATTCGAATAAAATCTATCACTAATCAAGCGCATGTGTCCTAATTCAGTAAAATTTATTCATTGCACTTGCGGCATCAAAAAAATGCGGCCCAAAATATCCGTGATTGTGTTAAAAACAGAACTAATTGACGTCACCACGTCAGCCGTTTGATAACATGCCATCTCAACCTGTCCTAGTAATTACAGTTTGTTATTCAAATCAGCCTAGACTTGCCAAAACCTAGCCTAAACCATTAAGCACAGTTTACGTACTCACTCACCAATCAACACAAAAGTGGTGTGCTAAACAGTCATCTTTATTTAATGATTCGATCGTAGCAAAATGTGGCCGCTGCACTCCCACCACAACCTGGAGCCTCTTCTGGCATATCACAGTGGACCACCTCACCTCACCTCACACACCTCAGCCACGCCGATCGACAAGCAAACTTATCATCACCTGCGCAAACTCACTCAACACCCAAGTTCCTTTGTTTGCGAAGAAACACATACAAATGAGTAACATTTTTAAATTTGCTAATGAATAGAATGAACAGGAACACACAACGCTGTGGAGATATCATCACAGATTGGATAGGGGGATGTAGGTATCAGGAACAGTGGGGATTCAGGATCTCGAGAGTTTGTGCTGTTCAACATCAAAGTGCTGCCAGAAGACGGAGGTGATCATTCCAATGTCCCACTTCCTTCTTGACGCGTGGTTTTCATGGACTTCGCGATGGTAGCGGTGTTTCCACACCGACAAATCGCACTTATAATCCGCTTTGGGCAGCGGATCTCTCGTCTGCATTCAATACACACCATCGGCGCTTAAACCTGCGAAACGTAAACAGCAAGCATGGGTTGGAAAAAGCCTCGATAAATAAAAAGGAAAAAGGTCTAAACAAAGGTGCTGGGTTTATGTCCCCATGAGCATTCATAATGCAGCAATATCACGCGAAGTAGTAAGAGATAGGTCACGTCGCACAATAAGACTAAGACATGGGTGGCGAAGACCACACCGGACCTAGTACACTGCTACAGCAGGAGGAGTGAACAAACCGAGGTAATCAGTGGATTGCCTTCCAAGTCATTACCGTGACAATACGCTTCCAATAACTATTCCATCCATAAGTGTTCCAGATGCAAGCATCTCGGGATGCTTCTTTTGACAATGACAAATGTGCACAGTCCCGTGGTTTACACGAGGAACACTAAACAGTCAAACTCGTGTCCTGTTTCCTGCCTTTCTTCTAACTTACAAATAACATCAACAGAAGGAACCGAAGAAATTGCTTGATATTCAGTAAAATTTGAGCGCGCGTAAAAATGGGCATTAAATTACGAGATGGTCCTCCTCAACTCCACAAAACAATGAGAAGAGGTAAAGCAGCAGCAAGCTTTCTAATCACAAGTAGATTGGAATCTACTCACTTCATGCAACTGCACGTAGTGCCCATTTTACTGTTCCGACTTCGGCAGAAAACACTAATCTGCTATGAAGCGAATTGCCGTATTCTACCTGCCAGCATCCTGTACACTCAATAATGGTAACCACGAATTTAACATGCTTTGTAATGAACACTGACAACTTGTTCCAATCAAAATTCTCAACAAGTATGTGCATATTTATTCAAACCTGCTAAGCGCGCGACCTTTCACGGTTGGGTTAGAATAAAATAAGATTAATGGGCGGATGTACGCCGTCTACTATTCTAAGCGAAAAGCGATAACAAGGTGCGCGAAATGGATAAATGCAGCTAACGGCATGACCAGATGTCAATGAGCACAAAAGTTAGAACTGTCAACAATTAAAGCATACCACTGCCGGGTTAAGGCACCCAAACAAGTGATGACAACAAACAAGTGGAACAAGTAGAAAATGGGAAAGAAGAGACACAGTTACTCCTAAACCAGCGTTGGATTCCCATAAAATACACAGTGACTGTAGCCGATGTAAAGAACTACACCTCGCACAAAGGCGTCACACCTCATCAAAGTGCATAAAAAGCAAATAGCATGCATAGACAGAGACGTTACAAGTATAAATAAACGTGCATTTTTACGTACCTAACAGTCGGCGAGTCACTTCCTCCATGCATCCATAGCCATCACACTCGTCTACATGGCCCTTTCACCTACCACTCCACAGCGCAGGAGTCACGACGCGGCACCACTTGCACCCTACTTCGCAGTCCTCCAACAGTTTCAACAAAATTCCATCAGCAAACGCTGATTGTAAAAACGCCTTTCGATGGTGACACAGCCTCAAAGAAACACCTGTCCTTTGCAGACTTGAATGAAACATAGCTAATGCACTGCTTCTTTTGTTCAGTCGTTCCCATTCTGCGCGGTAAAATTCGATGTTCGCATCCACCTATCGCCTGCGTCACCAAACACTCCATTCGAGGAGCATCCTCAAATCTGCAGGAACAGACTGAGACTTAAAAAAATAATGCCAATCAAGGCGGCGGATTGATACGCTGAGCGACGATAGAGTGGGCCGCAAGCCGACGCCGCGGTCGCAGCAGAATCTTTACGACGTTGGTCTAGGCTTGTTCGGATCGCGTCTACTGGAGTTATAGTGGAGCAGGTATGTCTACATTTCCATCCTATTCACCTTAAAAGTAAGGAAAAAAAAGATAACTCACAATAGGAACCAGTGCTTCTTCAATGAGGTGGGAATGGGAAGGTGGATCACGTGCTAACGAAGTGTGTTGAGAAGGTAATACTACCGCCTTCATTGGGATGGAGAGGGAAGGAAATGCCACAAGCCGTACACTACGCTACGCCCATAAGAATGTCTGCAGAGGAAGTTATGCAAATTCCTCCACATACAATGTTTCTCAGTTAGCAAGCCCTTCACGGTCCATGACAACTTATCCCGCTTCGAGGTTTGGGCACAATACAGAAGTACACACTACCTTCGCCCTCCTTCCCACACACAGGGCTTTGCTCAAATGTACGCCAAGATTTCACTTTCACTTCCAAAGATCAGGCACTGTCTAATGCGTCGTCATCGGCCACCAGGGAAATCACGCGGTTGCCAATTTCCGCTGAATGAATGCATACCTCCCTCCTCCTCCTCCTCCTCCTCCTCCTCCTCCTCCTCCTCATTCTCATCTCCTGAGGTAGTTCACAGTCACCTGGTTCGGTAGCAGCATCTAACACCCCTCATCAGATGTGCATACATTTAAAACCGTCGTGCTTCACAAGGGCATGGCCTAACCTCAGTCTTCTAACTGTGTACAAGCACCACAGCAACCTCAAGTATAAGCATGCGCGCAATTTAAGACAGACGAGGCTTTGATCCTAACCACCTTCAATCTCAAACAGTTTATAAACTTCACCAGACAAGTAACGACGTTACAATGACATTGTCACACCAAATTACGTGTTAAGATACCTAGCCAAACTAATTTACGAAAATGACCAAGGTGTCATCTAGCTAATACGCAATAATTTTAACTTACCAAGGCAGAATATCGCTTAGACTTTTTGCTCATTTCACACATCTATTGTCCTTGTAAGATATTGGCTGCGCATTTGAGGATGAGGGCTGGAACCCTCTTCATTAAGGATCCATCATAACGTCATTTGCCCTCTGCAATAATATAGTACCCTGCCCAGTGCTCACCACTGCGCTACTCGGCCTCTCAATTAAACACCAACTCATTCTAATGGCTTTATTATTGCGCCATTATATGCTGTAATGCTTCTTAGATAAGTGGTTTTGATGTAATCCTTGTTTAGTATCACACTTCTACCAATACTTATACGCTTTCCAGTTTTTAACATTTTCAATATAATCCTGAATTTGCGCTTTGGTTTGTGCATTTTGATTATTTACCCCATATTTTCCCTCTGCATATAAAAAATGTTTAGAAGCAACCTACCTGCAGCGTCCCGAGGCTCGTTTGAAGGCAAGAGAAGGCAGAATGCTAGAGTAGAATATGCAAATATGCAACGGACAGAGGGAAATAAGCTGCTGGCATGGCTCAGAGGCCAGTCTACGCAGCTAGGGCAATACGACCACCTCTGTGACCCTGACCGAAACCCATAGTTTTAACAAACAAAGTACTACATTGCCCCTCTCCTCTTTCGAGCGTCGTCCCTGACGCGCCCCTCGGTACATCTCCCACGTCAGCCATCACAACGTAGTCAGTGCTGCAAGAAGCACCCATGAGCTAACCATCCCAGTCGCCGACATTCGGCGCGATTGAGGCGATGCTTAATAACAACGTCAGTGACCTTTCTTGGCAGTGCATTGCACTTCGAGTTTCGTTTGGCTTGGGAGCAAAGCTCAGAATAAGAGGTTCTGCCGACCATCAGCATGTGCGTAGGGGGGCGTTAGAACGTCGATCTTCTAGGAAAAGTATATTGGAGGTAATCTTCGGAACGAAACCTCCCAGGTGGTCCATGGCTAGTGTCGCTTTCGTTGTTAATAGTTTTCTTGTAGAACACGGAGATGGGGCAGATGCCGGAAGCGGACGTCGTTCATGGCCCATCCGTAGCACATGCACTTCTTTCGCACCACTGCAACATGCCACAGGCGACAGACACCAAGATAAAAAGCCTATAGAGTCAGCTTCGCTGTCTGCTGCCAAAAATGCAGCGTTCTAGGGCTCCCTCGAAGGCAAAAGAAGGCAGAATGCTAGAGTAGAATATATATATTCAACGGACAGAGGGAAATAGGCTGCTGGCATGGCCCGGAGGCCATCCCACGCAGCTAGGGCAATACGGCCACTCCTGTGACCTTCACCGATACCGGTAGTTCCAACAAACAAAGTACTACAGCCACTCCTTGCCATAGGTTATATTTATAATTCTGCTTTTTCCTTTCCCGATTTTCTGGAGGGGTCGCAGATATTGTGCGAGTCACTTGCCTGTGTATCAGGACTCGGGTGACAGGGCTATTTGAGCTCCTGTTAAAATTTATAAAAACCACCGAAATAACTCAAAGCAACATCAAATCATAGAAATCGGCTTAGTTGCGAAAAAAGAAACTTAATAATCGTTAAGATATGCAGGCGAAAAGTCAAAGCAAACGCTGAGTTGTTAGCCACACTGCACACATTACTAGTTTATGACTATTGTAATGTTATTTTAAGGCTGTATCGTCCTGAGGCTTCCTTGAAGGAAAAAGAAGGCAAAATACTAGGGCAGATTATATATATTCAAAAGGGCAAAGGAAAATAAGCTGCTGGCATAGTCCGGAGACCAACCTAAGCAGCTAGGATAATATGTTACCTCTATGACCCTGACCAAAAACCGGCAGCCCAAACGAACGAAGTATTACAAAAGCGTTGTTACATCTAGCTTTTGTTGCTAATTTTCCTACTAACACCCAACAAATATGCAAATGATACTTGTGTTTCATTATTTTAAATTTTTGATGAAAGCTAAAAAAGTTAGGTACTTGTAAAGACCTTTGACTTATTAAGGACACACAAAAATTAGAAGTTTATTTGTTTTACCGGGCAAATAACAAAGTGATTGGCCAGATTTGTACGTGAAGTACGTAAGTGGTGTACATTTTAGTGACCATTGTTTTCGGTTAATGGGGCTTGACATGCTCCAATAAGTTGGAAATCTGGTAGCTATTTGGCACTTCTTTTTCGGTTATGGTTTGTTAGCTGTTATTAGGTCTTTTGCATGCCAACTAGCTTCCTTTATACGTCTACTTGCTAGAATAGACGCGAAGGCTTCATAATGCGACTGTTAAGACGTTTTGTTTTCCAACTGCGAGGTCTAGTTACGTTCATTTTTTTCTGTACAATGCTTTTTGTGAAAAATCAGAATTGCTTTGGCAGGTTGTTATTTGGTTTGCTCCTTAATGACTGTGGACTTTGGTCAGTGGGTCGTAATTTTGTTGAGAAGTGTTTTGGCTTAACTGAGTACTTGGTGCCTATTCATTGCTTTCTTGCTAATAAGTATTCATTATATCTACATGACTTTCAACTCATTTCTTCTATCTGTTAACATGCTGGAATAGACGTCGAAGAGGTAGCTGTAGTTCCTGTCTGGACTTCTTCCTTTGCCAAAAATGGGAGTATCATCCGTCGGCAATGAGTGTGGCTCTTGCCTTCGCTATCTCTTTACACGTTCCTCAGGTAAGATGGGATTGCTGTATGTGAATTTTTCTGTCTTTCGTGTGTATCTACAGCTTTGATGTGCGTTCTCATTTAGGGTAGAAGCATGCTTTCATCATTTGTCCGTAGGTTCTTTCGTACTTTGTGTGGTAAAAGGTGCGTTGTTTCCATTACTATTATGTCCGTGTTGGTGGAGCGCACATTATATATGGAGGGCGTGGGACACTTAACAGCTCTACCGCTCATTGACTTGGGGACGGGTTATTTCTGTGTTGATGTTGTGTAGAGGCTCTCGGTGATGGCTTAATGGTAGGTTCAGCTTTGACGGCATGAGTTGACGTCTGGGTGAGGTGGACGCAGCAGAAGCGATGGAGTGACCGGTGGGGAGCTTTTGCATCACTTTGCAGACTGTACTTTGTAGCAGTCTTAAATGTTTGCTTGTTAAGGTGCTTTTTTTCCTATTAGAAGTTACGTTCGGAGGCGTTAGCTTTGCGGCGCGTTGGACATTCGCACATCGGCTCTTCCATTGTTTGCTTTCCCCCTTTTCAGATACTACAAAATTACTGTGGTGGCGGTGGCGAGGTAACATTTAATGAGTTTGTGGAATAGTAGGCAATGCAAGCTTGCGGAGTCATTGGCGGAGAGGTCTCCATCTTGGATGCACGGACAATAGCGGTGACAGCGGTAGATGTGACCTTTTATTTAGCTGGGCACAAGCATTGGGTGCGAACGGCATGGTTGTAAGCTCGGCCGGCTAACTGTAGTGTAGCACTGGTGGGTTGGGGGAGGGAAGCGAGCTTATTGTCACGTTGATTAGTTGTGCTGGCGATTGTGTCAACACTGAAAAGATGGGGAGGAGTAGGAGAAGTGTTCCATAGTTTTTGTTTCAAACCTACTCCAGGCGGGCCTTCTTTTCGTGAATTTTAGTGCGTGTCTGCGTGTTTTTAACTTCATAGTTCGCAGTGTGTTTTCCTTGCTATTTTTTTTTATTACACGTAGACCCATGCACACTGATGTTTTCAAGATCGTCTAGAGCTCGTTTTTACTTCCGCAAACGTGCGTGCGTATATGGCGATCTCTTTTTTGTTAATGAGGTTCGCGAGAGAGAATTTGCCGAGTTTTGTGGCTGTTGGATGGCAGCACTTTTTGCGTTCGTTCGTTATGATGAACAATGGAGTGGAGGGGATCGATTGAAGTTGTTGTGGCGGTATTGTAGGTGGGCAGGTAGGCAGGTGGGGGGTTATTTGAATAAGGAAGGAATGATATTGTGGTGAATGAGGCCTCGTTTGCTGGGAGGGAAGTTACCAAGCCCTTGGCTTTACGTGGTACCAAAGTGGTTGCGGATCCAAAGTACGGCGAAAGGGAATGTTTATTTCCTCTGGAGCATTATTATGTGATAGGCATGGACACTTGAGTGAGTAGCACTAGGTGTCAATTTTGTGCGCCAAACTTGTAAGTGTAGTATTTGTGTGTTGTAATAGTTGGCTTCTGACCAGCACTGGCTGCCTCGCCGCTGCTGTTCGCAACGCTGGCCGCGTGGCGCTTCTCAACATCGTCGTTAATCACAGACTCATCAGGCTGCCTGTCGTCAATAACACGCATTGATGTTGTCGACGGTGGCAATAATGGCAAAGGGGATGCGGACGTAGATGCCGATCCATAGGAGGCTACCGAGACTACACCAAAGGCCTCCGAACTCGTCCTTGTCGATGGCGGCGGCTGTGGCGTCAAAGCAACTGTTAGAGGAGCAATGAATGCGATCGAGAGTTCGCTTGCTCCTCCTTCTCCTCAGTGTGGATTATTCTTTCATGCAGACCATAAGCAGGCAGGCAGCGTGGCTGTGTCCTTGGAAGGCTGAGTGCGGCGTGTGCGGATGTGTGGGCGTCAGGCAGGCGGCCGGCGGGCGAAAGCGAAGGGAGAGGAGAACGGCAACTTGGTGAGTACTCCCCCACGGGACAGTGTGTGTTGTACGAGTTGAGAGAGATCTTATCATAGGCTCACAATCGCATCACTTTTGCTTGTTTTGAGACCTTTAGCAGCAACAACAACAACGGTATGGTGTGCGACGAAGCCGATGTGAGGCTATATTATTATGAGCCTTCATACGGTGCACTGGTTTTTCATGAGGTCCACATTTGTGAGCGTTGAGCGGGGTGACTTATTGCTGGGGCGTGGTTGTTAATTTTCAGGGGAAGGAGGAGGAGGAAGCGAGGATACTGCACGATTTAATGTCGTACCTGCTTCCGCCCATTGTAGCATTCATAGTTCACGCCATATGGAAACGTTCTAACACCTACCAATTGTTTTGTCCACATCGCATTGCCAGGTTTATAGTCATCACTCGCTTAATATTGCACCTGTGACTCTGCATAGGTGCACCACTGATCAGATGCGAAAACAAGGTTTGAACTATAATGACTGGAAGAAGGGCATTCAACAAGGGCAGTACCAAAGGCGGGGCCAGTAAGACGAGGGATTTGTGCAGTACCTTTGTTGTTGAAATGGGACTTGGGGAGACGAAGAGACAGTCATAGCGCACCTAGTGATGAAGATAGTGGCCAGCGCAACTTAGGTTTGCAATAAAGTCCAAAGCATTTTGAGGCAGAAGACGAGGTGACAAACGGGAAGCGCGCTGCATCCCTATCCCTTGTGTAATAATTATGTCGACAGAGGCCACCCTTTCACCATCCATAAGGGTTGTGTCGATCCCCTGTCATCTAGGCTAGTAGGTTTGTAACAAAATAACCAGCCTGCTCGAGGATGGCGTTCCAATTCTCGCATGTGGTGCGTAACGTTCTGACACCCTTTTTGGAATGAATGCTGGCAAGTTTGCATGACGTATAGTGCTTTCTATAATGGGATGCAATTTTCAAACAATCAACTTTCGAAGATGAACTGGATTTGGTTTTTATGCGCTCGCAAAGACCAATTTTAGCGGTTGTTCTAAGGCCAAGCTTGATGGTGTGTTTTGTGTGCATTCAAGAATTCTTAAGATGAAAAGATGTTTGCTCGAAAGTGGTCCTTAAGTTTGGCAGTTTCAAGGTCATCAGTCGTGTTTGGTATATTGCCCGTCGATATGGTGGGCGCGTTGCATGTTTTAATTGCGGCGTTTTTTTTTCGTTGGGTAAGCTCTGTTAGTTCAAAAAGGAACGAAACTGTTTCATTTTGGACTTCATGCGAAGTCGATAATGGTCCGAATCTTAAGAATGACGAGGATGTGTCTGTCTGTGGTGGTGCATCTAATGTGCCCCAAGGGGTTGCTGAAAAAATGCAGAATTTAATGTTTGAGTTCTCTCTTACTCTCTACTCCGACCTAGAGGTTGGTGTGATCGGTGCTGTACCTCAATGAATCCGTTGCGCATCCTTCTACCCGAAGTCTATTCACAAATGCACTGTGACAGCAGCTACATTTTCCAAATTGTTACAGTAACCATATCGGCAGAATTCATCATGTTCATTGGACGCAGATATAGCTGCAGTGCCCTCCGAACGGGTGCTTGAGTATGTTCTTCTCCACTGGGGAACTGAATGTCGTCTCCTGTAACTTCGTTAGACGCGATCAAAATAATCCTGAGCCAAGGTCGTAATGATTCTTCTGCGATTGAGATGTCATTGTGCAACCAACTCCATCGTCGCACAGCGTATCAATCCGCCGCCTTGATTTAAATTGTTTCTTTAAGTCCTAGTTTGTTCCTGTAGATTCGGGGATGTTCTTCAAATGGAATATTTGGTGGCTCGGGTGGTGGGCGGATGCAAACATCGAATTTTACCGTGCAAAGGACAAGTACTTCGTTGAGGCTGTGTTGCCGCTGAATGGCGTTTTGGCAGTCAGCGTTCGCTGATGAAATTTTGTCGAAACTGTTGGAAGTCTGTCGCAAAGTAGGGTGCAAGCGGTGCCGTGCCCATGGCTTCTGCTTTATGACGCGGTGGGCAAAAAGGGCCACGTCGATGAGTGTGATGATTGTGGATGCATGGAGGAAGTGACTCGCCTATTAAGAGGTGCGTGCAAATGCACATTTATGTACATTTGAAAAGCCCCTATTCATGCACGCTACTTGCCGTTTTGTAAACTTTGATGAGGTGTGACGCCTGGGTGCGAGGTGTAGTTTTTTTGCATTGGCCACAGACACTGTCTGTTCTATGAGGATCTAATGCCGGCTTAGGAATAACTGTCTCTTCTTATTATCTCATTTTCCACGTGTTTCGTTTGTTTGCTGTCATTATTTGTTTAGGTAATTTCACCCAGCACTGGTATATTTTAAATATTGTCAGCTCTAACTTTTGCGCTCATTGACATCTGGTCGTGTCACTGGCTAAATTTGCCCACTGCATTCATATTGTTATCGCTTTCCGTTTGGAAGGGTGGTAGATGGCGTACTAATCTGGCCAGGAAAGGTTGTGTTTAGCGTGTTTTGATTAATATGCATGCGATTTTTGAGAATTTTGATTGGGACAAGTTGCCTATGTTCATTACAGTGTGTAAGTCCGTAGTTGTCGGATTGAGTGTACTGGATGCTGATGGGTAGAATACGGCTGTTTGCTTCATTGCGCGTGTGGGCATCTGCGATGGACTGTAATTATCAGTTCCAAATAAGTGTTCTTCCACATTCGGAACAGTAGCATAGATGGTACGCACAGTTGTATCAAGTGAGTAGGTTCCAATTAATCTACTTGTCGTCAGAAAGCTTGATGCTGCCCTACTTCTTACTGTTTAGCGGATTTGAGGAGGACCATCCCGTAATTGAGTGTACATTTTTGGGCGCACTCAAGTTTTGCTGAATGTTAGGCAATTGCGTTGTTATTTGAATCTGTCTGATTAGTGTTCCTTGTGTAAACCACCGGACTGTGAACGTTTGATATCGACAAAAGAAGGATCCCTTGATGCCCGCCCTTGAAGTACTTATGAATGAAGTGTTTATTAGAAACGCATTGTCGCGATGATGACTTGGAAGGCAACCCACTGTTTGCCTCGGTTTGTTCACTCCTGCTGTAGCTGTGTAGTAGCTTCGGCATTGTCTTCGCCCTCCCCTTGGTCATAGTGGTAACCGGCCTTGACTTTAGCCGTTTTCCTGTGGGGCTAGTAGTTAGCTGAAGTGCCGCGGAGACAGGCAAAATGCAGGTTTGGCGTTTCCCATAGGTTAACCAGGTTAATATTCTTGACGGCTAATGGTTGGTGGGCGTCCACCAAGACACAGGCAAATGTGCACTGGCAAGCGTTAAGCTTCATCTATTCCTCTAATCATGCTCTTTTTACTTATCTGTTGATTGGATTATTTGGCTGGTGGATGTGTAGGTGGATAGACAGGCGAAGGGAGATCTGTTTTTTGCTGTCTGTGGACCTTCTCTCCTAGTTATTCTTCATCAGCTTCACTTCGGGGGGTATGGGTTGTGGCGTTGGAACGTTCGTAGAGCATCTGATTGTCGGAGTTGCTAAAATTAGCACCTTCGTGATGCTCTGGTGCTGAGTATTTTTGCGAAACATTGCTTCATTATGATCGCGTTGTTGCTGCTAACAATGATTAAGGTGGAAGTTGCTCATAGTGGAAAGGAATGAAATGCCTCGCCATGTCCAGTTGGCTTATTTAAGCAGGGTACTTGTTCTACCGTTTTAAGCACATACTCATGCATGACTGGTCTACTACCAATGGCGTCCCTTTTTTAATGCGACGTCTGATGTTGAGCTGACAAGTCCTGCGCAGACATGGGCAATGGCCTGGTGGGGTCCAGTTTGCACCCTAGTGCCGTGACATTAATCGGCTTTGCGTCAGTCACACGAGTGCTTTTTGTGGTGCGTCGCCTTTTCTATGGTATATGGGCGGTGATGAGAACCTGGGTATGACAGCCGTCGTAAGTAGCGTCTTGTCCCCGCCTTCCCCTCTACTCATGGTAGCCTTTTCCACCATTGTACCTATTATGGGTGTTGTATTGAGACAATTACATTGGGAATCACTGGAATTGTTTGATTATTTATTTGCGTCTCTGTTCCTTTTCATTCAATTGTTTGGCCAGTTAGTAGAGCTGTAGAGACAGAGACTAGGTGAGGCGGTAAAGCTAGTGTCGTCATTTCGCATATCTCAATCTCTCCATCTGTTGACCTACCTATATACCTGCCCACCTGTCGATTTTCACGGCTATCGACCTGTTCTTCTGTCCCTTCCCCGACCTGCGAAACGTGTAAAGGGTCAATTTGGGCAGCATGCGGCAGGCATATGAGGCTGACCGAGACGGACCTGTCCACAGTGTTCACAGAAAGGATTCAAATAGTGGACAATGAATGGCTACGATGTTAGAATGCACTTTAGCCATACGAATGCAAAGCTACTGGGGGGAGGGTAAAAACACCAATTTTACGTTGGTAGATTAATCAATTAGCCGATTGAAGGTAAGGGAGGTGGGCAGGTGTTAAGTACTGCGGCTGCAAGGATGCAAGTGCTGCCGAAGATGAGATGCATCAATGCTGTAAGGCTAGCTAGACCACACGTCAGTGCAGAACTGTGCCAATGACCTTTCGTGTGCTCCTGAATCCGTTTTCCTACAAAGCGCGGGAACGACTTTTCTAACGAGTAAGTATGGTATCTGTTGTGGAATACTTGGTCTTCAAGTGGGGGATCGCGCAAGACGGTATTGGCTGGTTGGTTGTTTAAAATCATCAAACGCATGCAATAGCGTTGAGTGCCTCAAAGTCGATCTAGACTCATCCACATGGACACGAGGTCCATAACCGGGTGTCAATATTCTCAATCTGCATCTCTCTTAGGGGTCGCATTATTAAGCAGTCAGTGTCGATCCACAGGGTCGCAGAACTCATTCAGGGATCATTGCGTCGAACTGTGTCCATCACAATAGGCTTGAGACGCATCATCGAGTGCTTGGCGCGTAGTGTTTTTACAATTGACCTCTGCGTCATTGCTTCTTCCCACTGTGCCATCGTTCTTGTTTTTTGTTGGTAGGCATGAAGTCACTCATTTCTTTTAGCATGCGAGGCTCTCTTATTATCGTTTGAATGATTAACGACTCAATTGTGCTGTTTTCTGCACATTTCATAGGTTTTCTATTTGTCCATGCTTAGCGCTTTGCGAGATTTTGGCTAAGTAGTGTCTTTTTGGTAATTTTGAGGATGGCAATCGAAAGTCAACAATTCGTTATTTTTATTGTTCGGTTGGCACTACCTTTTTGCTAGTTTCCTCCATTTCTACAATTTCCTCGTGAGACCTAATGCTTCTGAAAAGTAGTTAAAAAGCGATTGCTTGGCGAGGTGAAGTCTCTTTTGCCTTTTGTTCGCTCGCGAGGAGTAGACAACAATCCGTTTACAGACTCTTGGTAGAACGCCAGGGCTTTCGTGTCTCGAATTCAACTATCGTGTGCAAAGTTAAGTAGGTTGATTTCATGTATGAAATTGTAATTTTTGAAATAATTCCACTAGACCACCTTCTTGCGTTGTTTCGTTTGATCACTGCGATTTTTTTTCTTTTCGTGTGAAACTTTACCTTTCTGAGGACATAAAAGGAACAACCAGACATTTTATTTCTGTCATTTGTTTCGGCAAGCACTTTTAACTTCGTTTTTCCCGTCCCCAAGCTTGTACTTAACTCATCAGCAGGTTCAAATTTCCTTTTTTATCTCTTTTTAACTTCTAACCTCCGAAATTGAGCAGCTTTGTCGATGTAGCTCTACGTTCTGTCGTGAACTCTTTTTTTTCTGTGCTGCCTTTGCCTTGAGCCTATAATTGCTTGCCATTCTCAAAAGGGGAGGATGGAGGGAATTTTTGCAATAGCTGTTCCTTGTCCTATTCCCTGGACGAGTCTTCGATGAGTGCCTTCTTTTTTTCATAGCAATTCATTTGATTCTCACTCCACTTACAGCTTCGTTTTAGGTCCATAGGCAGATTTAGCATGTGTAGTATTTTACACAACCCACGAATCCAGCGTTTGCCTTCATGTGGTAAGACGAGTGCTTGTGGTCTACAATTCATCGGCGCAAGCCATTTGGAAATGTTTGATCCTAATCGCACGTGTGTGGCGTGGTGCGCAGAAGGGACGGTTTCATGGCTATCCTATCACTTCTGCTTTCTACACATTCCGACTGTGATGTCCTTTTGGGTGGATACAAGATAGGAGAGGATGCTTGAATAGGAGGCGCACCTGAATGCATTGAGTAGTTGTGTCAGGCAGACACTGGGAATTGTGAAGCTTACTTACCAAATAAAGTGTCTCAGGAATTACCACTGTGTGGGTGAGCTAAAACCAACAATTGCGGGACATCCACTGACCGATGGACGCCTGCACCTTTAAGTGTCTAATTGCTGACTACTTTGACGCCTCCTACTGGTACGGGTATCTAAGATTGTAGACACCTCTTTTCACAAGAAAATTTGTTTGTCACCGCACCTTGGTGCTCACAGGCATCGGCTCTGGTCTGTACCATTCTTGATAACTGATGACTATCCCTTGTATAGCGTGACCTGTCCCTTACTGTTTCGCGTGATACCGCTGCATTATGAATGCTCATGGCGACATAAAGCCAGCACCTCTATTTAGACCCTATTTCCTTCTTATTTTTCAAGGCTTTCCCAAACCCATGCTTGCTGTTTTCGCTTCGCAGGTTTAAATGTTTGTTGGGTGTGAATCAAATGCAAACGGGAGGTTCACTGTCCAAAGTGGATTATAAGTGCAATTTGTTGGTGTGGAAACACCGCTATCATCGTGAATTCCACGAAAGACCACGCATGAAGAGGAAAAGGGGACAATGGAATGATTAACTGTGCCTTCAGACAACACTAATGTCGAATAGCATAAAACCCTGTAGATCCTGACAGTGTTGTGTGTTTCTGTTCGTTTTCATCATTAACAAATTTGAAATTGTTACCCCCTTATTTCGGGTTTCTTCGCAAACAGAAATGTGAGGGTTGAGCTGGCTCGCGCAGGTGATGATAAGTCTGCTTGTTGATTGACGTGAACGCGGTGTGTGAGGAGAGGTGGTGCAATGTGATGTCCGAAGAGTCTCCATGTTGTGGTGGGAGTGCAGCGGCCACATTTTGCTACGACCGGATTATTAAATAAAAGTAATTGTTTAGCGCACTACTTTTGCGCTGAGAAGTGAGTGAGTGTATAAACTGCACAATGGTTTAAGCTGGGTTTCGGTAAGTCTAGGCTGATTTGAATGGTGAATTGTAATTATTAGGCCAGACTGAGATAGCATGTTATCAGAAGGAAAACTTGGTGACGTCAATTAGGACAGTTTTTTTACATAATCACGGGTATTTCGAGCCAATGGGCTGCCTGAAACTTCACTTATACCAACCCCTGCATGCCAAAGCACTTCAACGTGAGAGATTGCCACATTTCCGTTGATGCCGCAAGTTTGATGAATAAATTTTACTGGATTTAGACACACGCGTATGATTAGCGATAGACTTTATTCCAATAATGTCTATGAAGCTTAATCATTTGGTCCTGTATTTTAAATGTAGTACATTACGTATCATTTAAGATCAGAAATAAATGTACGTGAGGTTCACAATTTCAAAAACACATTTCAACTGCGGATTGCATATTTTGTTAAGCGAAACAAGTCTTTAAGTCAATTAAATCGCTCATCATTTTGGAGGTCATCAGCGGTAACTGCCCTCCATCTTGTTGGTAAATTGGATCCTTTGCTACACCAGAATGCCATAATTTTTGCAAAAGAGGGTCGTATTTTTTAGAGAATCGTCCTACTCAATGGGAATCGCCTGGTAGAAATGAGCTTGCGGGGCAGGGCATGAATCCACTGGAACGTGTTGCGTCTGACTGGAGTATGATTTGCTAATCATGAATCCTTTATCAAGCGGCTCAACATCAGAATTCTGCCTTTGCCACTACTTCGCACGTAACTTAGGTAGGAGTTGATTGCATTGTATGCTTCCTTACCATCCCTGTCATGCATAAACTAGCAGTATCCATTTACCAGGCGCTATAAAATTGCTTAGCACGACTAGATATCATGCTTACATCTGTAAACTACGTATAACTCTTAGTCAATTTAACAGCTGTGCATTTATGATTAGAGGCCTTCAACGCAAGGCGAGAAAAGGAGTTATTTGCAGAAGAGCTGCTCATCGCGTTCTACCGCCATTGGGGAGGTCAGAATAGCAGTAGGTTTTGTGTGATAGCTTCGATCAGGCACCGGCTGTCATCTTGCTACGATGTCAAAAACGTAGGTCTCCTCTGAAACTATAACATTTGGTGCCATGCGGCTGTACTAGGAGTGTGCACTAACAAACAGCCAGGGTGAATGGGCATTACACTGCCGCATAATTGGTTCAGTGAAGTGCAATTCAATTTGAAGACATTTGATGCGGACGAATGAACACAACTTAATGCGAATGATTTCACTACGGCAGCAAAGAAAAATGTGGAAGTAGAAGGAGATTTGTACACTCAAGGCAAGGATAAAGTGGTTTAGATCTGAGCAGTGACGATACGGATTTGCGAGAATATGGGGCAAGGAAAGCAAATCCGATTAGCGCAGATAAGACAGTGCAGTTTTTAGAATAGGTTGTGTGAGGGAGTAGAAAGATATTTTTACTTCTCAATTGCTTGTTCTTCCTTCTTATCAATAGCATTATGCAGGTAATTTGCGCTTTCCACACCTGCTCTTGCCTCCTCTCTGCTCTTATCCAAGCTCCATCCGTGTGCTACTCTCATTCCTCACTTCATTTGTGTGCGTCGTTTCAATATTATCACATCTGGTATCCAGTGTCAAAGGCATCGAAAAGAGGACTTTGATTGGCCTCTTCTGGTGTGGCATTCGAAATAACCAAATGTTTTTTATCAAGTTAGTTTCTTTATCTTTTACTCACTTACATAGCTAGATGAGTGGGAAAATGAATCAGTGTAGAAAAGGATGAGAGTATGAAAGAAGTGAAGAATGCTGCGCCACAGCTCCATACGCACGACTTCTCACCTCTTTGCCCCAACCTCAACTATTCATGTGTCCCTTTTAGCTTAAAATCTCTATTAATTCGCTCCTACCGGTGGCGAATGAGCCACCATTGCCATTTGTATAAGAAAAGTCTCTTCATTAACTCAATGGCTATCTTTAGGGGTGATACGCCGATTCCCTCAATTAAAATTCAACCGTGCACTATGCTCGCCGTCCTGCACTTACTATCCACGTCTCAAATTCCCGATTTAGCAGCAGCATAAGGGACTAGCTGGTGTACAACAAATTCCTCAATATTAATATCCCACTGCAGAAGAACTGTAGCGCGGCACGCAAGTCTAGGCTTGACTAATTTGGACTGTCAGAATAGACAAGATTAGCAACCTATGCTAGATCATGGCGAGCTCGATTAAGGCGCCTTTTACGTTGCCATTTAAATTGACCCACCTAATCAACTCGACACAACTCATTTCAATGAGCCTTGAGATGTTGTCTTTCCATCGCGCAGACATTAGGGATCTCTTGTCTACGCCCCCTTTCTCATGTGCTACTCCAACGCATCTTCAATGAATGTCTCCTTTTTCGCATACTCACACGTATTGCTTCTTGCCCAATGCCATACCATTTGTGCTTCCTGTAAAAATGCATACGGAAAAGAGGAGTGAGTATTTCCTGCGATTCAGCTTCTTGTCTTATTTTCCCACTTTAGTGACACTAGAACATCTCGCTCTTCTGCTTTCGTTAAGCTTCCCTCACCTTCCCCTCCTACCGCACCGTCTGCCGGTGCCCTCTTTGTGGGTTCCCTTTCATCCCTCCACTAGTCTCAATCTCGATTGCAACATGAGTTAATAATGCGCAGATATATCGCCTAGATCAGACTAGCGCGAGTTAGGCTGGACCTGAATCAATCACACTCTGCCCGAGACCAAATCGTGTTTTAACAAATTTTAGCTATGACTACCACTAAACCTCGTTTCTTTCTGTTGCTTTAGTTGGTACTACACTACTTCACCTCAATTCCATCTCCTACTTCTACTTCTCCTTCACTTAGCCTTTCGAGGGCGAAGGTGGACGTGTTGGTCCTGCTTCTTACTTCGTAATTTGTAGGCTGCCCGAATTCCTACCTGCTCATCTCACTGTCTACTCCTTTTATTCTTTTTATAAAGAATTCCCCTGTCTGGCTTTTCACTCTAGACCACCCGCTTCATTTCCACCATGTATCAACGCCTCTGTCTGTTTGCCTAAGTTTGTGTATGTTGCATTGTTTACCTTTATTTCCGGCACTTGAGTAGTCGGCTGAATTGGCATCTTAGAAAAGCAGCTTGAAACGTGTGCGTTTGCTTGTGTGTGTGTGGGTGTTAAGGCACATTCATCTCATCCTCGCCTTCTAACATGTTCTTCTTGCTGATCAAGTCGACATTTTCGTCCTGGGCGCAACAAAGCCTCCTTTGATCGCCCTTTAGGTGCCTAGTTCTTTGGCCATTCCATTAGCCATCCACCAATTGACTTTACTTCATTTAATCGTTTTTCTTTTCCTCCTGTGACTCTACACCCTCGTTTATTTTAGATAGAAGTGGACACGACACATGAAACTAGCAAAACTCATGCACCATGTAGAGAAACTGTCTCCTACAAGACGCAATACGTGTAAGTGCATAGAGTGCAGCAGGCGACAAAGGGAACAATCTCCGAAGACATGAGAAAGGAAACGCAGACAGGTGAATCTTTGCCTTTCCATGTGCACTTTGATCCCTAGTATCAGCGAGAAATAAAGACAAGACCTAAATTTACATGGAATGCAGTTGATTAGGCAGGCCAAATTACAACGTTGGGGCTGACTTAAATTTTAACACATAAGACGCCTGCGAGGATGCGGCATGCTCGATAGATGAGAACTTAACCACCCGCCCCTAGCTATTGCTATTGAGCTAACGAAGGGGCATTTCTGATGCGTCCTCCTACCTCTGTGCTTGGATTAATTGTTATTCTGCATTACGAAAGGCAATGTTGGTCTATGCGTTTATTCGGTAGGAGTTGGGTAACATGGATTTTAGCTGAATGAGACAGGGAATAATTGGGGTAGATGTGAAGAGATGAGAAGTCGCTGGAATGAAAGGAGTAAGGATGGAGATGGACAGAAGAAGATTGGAAGTGGACGCTGTGGGATGACTCTCCACAGTGCTGTAATGTAGCCTCCTTTATTTCCTTCTATCCTTCTACCATTTATTTCTGAACTGATTCAATTGCTTACTCATCTGGACGCGTGGCTAGGTCAAATTTGAAGAGTCCGTCCCAATGACACGTGAACTGCCCAGTCATAGCTCCCTTTCTATGTGATTGTGCTCGATATCGAAAGTGATGATATTGAAATGACGCATGAAAGTAAATCCCAGAACAGAAGTGAGTAGCACAGTCGGAGGAAGGAGTGATGGCACCGAAATTCACCCCTAATTTCTATGACATCTATCTGTTTGTGCCCCTTCGACGTCTCTAGAATGAAGGATTGAAAGGTCTGGAGTGATGAAGAGAGAGAGTTGCGGCAGAAGTAGGAGATACAAATAAGACCGGAGGCAAAGATAAAACAAGGCAGGAGAGAGGCATCGACGAATAACTGAATGTCAAGAACGGCAGCGTGGCAAAGCAAGGTGAATAAATGTAGGCGTGCAACACGTAGAACAGCATGTCTGACAGTTTGTCATGTGGTAGATCAATTTGAACCTGATACGTGTAAGACAATTGGTAACACGTGCTGTGTGATTTCACTCAGTGTCGTCTGGTGTGGACTTTGGACAGCAACACTTGTAGGTGGTTTTGAGGGAGCAGGGGTCCCTCACTTTTTTGCTTTCCTGACTTGACCGAATCGTGTGCATCTTAGTGCATGAAAAGGAGGAAAAAGAGAATGAGAAGAACCACCGATACTAATGTGCTTTGACTTGAATGCGCTGCCTCGTTGTGAATGCTTATCCTACGTTTTTTTGGGGGGACGCCTGGTATGCAGTGGCATCTCATCCCTTGCGATTACTATGGCGCGAGTGATGGTGCGTTTCAGCCGACTACTCTAAATTCGCGCCAAGATCCATTGTTGCCTTGCTCTAGGGAGTACAATGGCGGTGAGCAAACCGCGCCAACCTGGGCGAAGCAACATGATTTATCGGCCGAAAGCGACGAAAGAATGATTGGGTACGAGGCGAAAGCGAGGGGTTTACGGAGAGTAAGTAGAGGAAAGGATGGGAAAGTTCAAAATGGGATATCTCTGCACGGTGCTGAGGCACTGAATTTCTCATTTCCTTTCTTCTTTCCGCACGTTCTTAAATTTCTCCACTGGTCCACTTTCCTAGCCATGTATTCGAGCAGAGCATGCAGAAATCAATTTTGTGAAAGGAATATAAAATTTTATCGGACGGCACACTCAAAGATGCTACCCATAGTTCTACCTTAATGAGTGAAACACACTAGGATACTAGTTGTGACGAAAATGAGGATAGGGAGAAGGAAGGGAAGGTAAAGCAGGGGAGGAGAAGTTAATGGCATAACTTATTCATAATTTTTATGCTTTCGATCCCTTCCGGTCTTTTGACTTTGAAACGGTGAAGTGTGCGGTTGGAGGTATCAGAGACATTGAGAGGGAAGCAGTGGCGATGGAGGCTGAGAAGCAGACAAGGTGTGAGTAGCTAACGTCTCCTTCTTAACTGTGCATTAAAATTGGGAGGGTGCTGTAAAGGGCTGGCTAGCTTGAAGTTTAAGGTCCTCTGGTATCAGCGTAAAGGTGGATACATTAAAGGCCAATGAGACCCATTCTCCGCCCTGTCGCTAAAGCCATGCCACAGCTCCAAATAGAAACTGGAAAAAGCAGCTAGATGCATTGAAAAGTGCGACATTAGTCTCAGGAAACATTAGATGGATTTCTGGGTCCATCCATAAACGCCTTGTGAAAATGTTCGTTTCATAATCACATTACTGAGAGTTGTCTGGCATCATTTGTATAAGAGGTCGCTTAAGGTTCCACAAATATTAAGGAGACGCAGAACAAGTCCTTTAGCGCTGAAGTGAGATGAAATCAAACCATGGATTTCGAGGATGGGAGGGTCTTCAAGTTGTGCAGCCGCTTCAATGCATTCGTTGCCAATAAAGTTACCAAAAAGAAGCTGTACCATTACTGATGCATACGCAGCGATTATCTCTATAATCTCTACAAATAAGAAAGTATTTTTATGAATTACGCATCTTTAATTAAGACTAATTGAGCACACAGAAGGGCAATACCTTCAAAACTCACGTGTAATGGTGGCAACAAAGCCAGGCAGAAGGACATTGTAGCTGAAATGGAGATTAATCTGATATCGTTGAGGTGTGACTAGGACTTCTAGCCAATGGTCCGAGCGCATATAAAAGAGCACACTAAAGCCAGAATTCACATCGCTGCAGTGAGGTCAGGGAGCATTGTTATCATTGTGTTCGTCTGCCTCCTATTAGGTGGCTGTGGTTACCTGAAACAGCCAACATTTCCGTCAGGTAAGCCATTTGTGTCACATCCTAGTACGAACTCTGGCTCCAACTGCTGGGATAGTGCCTGCAAATATATCTGCTACGAGTCACTATGCCATGGCCCTAAAACGATGCCTTTTTGCGGAACGGCTATCTAGAGTACACAACAATTACAACCTTGGTTAGCAAGCAACTGCGGTAAATACTGAAGTTTCCAGATTAAATAAGGGATTAAATCAACGCACGAAGGATTGATTTAATGCCCACTGTTGGGAAGGCTACAGGTTGGAATGAAGGCAGGGCCCCGGTTCCGATGAATTTAGAGGCAAAGCTCAATGTAGCAGACAAAGAAGAACTGTTTAATACATGTGCAACTAATGCCTGCCTAACGAGAAATCCCCATCTACAAGCCCAAATTACTGCGTGCTTAAAATAATGTTACCGATTGAGGATACTAATATGGGTCAGCTCAATCCATGCTCATGAATGCCAAAATTCTAATGTTCTTCATCAGTTATATTGACTTAGTCACTAGCCGAGATCAAATTTCGGCACGCATCGGCGACAAGGGAATGAATAAAAGAAGTGTGCGTCTGAATTATGCCTCGCTGAAAAAAGCGAAAGTCGCCTTAACCGCATATTGACCTTAGCATTTTCAGCAATTGCCACCAGTGATGCAACCATAATCCTGAAACGGCCCACTGGAACATTTGCCAGCTTGGCACTGCGCAAAGCCACAAAAGTCCCTTGCCAAGGCTCTCACCATAGCAGCCTTGCTCACCAAGGGCCCCACCAACACTACCTCCCTGAAGCCTTCTGCTGAGAGACAGAGTTCTCAAAACCATGACACAGTGACCGAGAACATGTGCAGCCGCAGACTGCACCTTGACAATGGTAGCCAGTGCTTGCGCCAGAATGGCACACAGATGGGTAACCAAAGTCACCGACTAGGAGGCGGTCGCATGCAATCGCAGAAGTCGGCCCTTACGCATTGCAGTAACGTGATATTTGACGACTTTGGTATGCTCTCTCATAAAACTTCATGGCCTGGTCACACCTCACTGACCTTCATTTTATCTGTTTGTCAATCACAATGCCCTCATGTTCGATTGTGTTATCTTAGCATGCGCAGTCGGAAGGTGTTACTTTCCGTGTCCTATGTAATTTGTGTGCTACAATGTGCGATGAATAAAAATATGGGTCACGCCATTCTCATTAAAGGCCGCATTATCAATGGATACGCATCTCCAATGCTTCGTCTCATTTTCTGATTTAATGTTTGCGCTGCCAATGCTTTGCAGCTTCTGCGTAAACTAATAACCAACTCAACTTCAATTTCTACAGTTTGAACCAATATCTCTCGAGAACGACGGACTTAATCGAATAGAGGCATAAAGTTAGGCAACCTCGCAAATAATTGTAGTTTGACAAACGTCACAAATGCAGTTTCCAAATCGATGGCATGACCAATAATGTAACGGTGACACCAGAGGTGCGTCCACGGTATTTTGAGTTAATGTTGTTGATTAGTCCTTGCATTTCTTTATCGCATTATACATGCCTTCAAGTTCTATTCCACTCATTGTCTTCTTGCACCAACAAGTACTCGTGATCTATTAGGAACTGCTGATTCGCACACTGCCTCTCACGAAATCGTCCGCAGATGTCAGAAATCTAGTGTACTCTAAAATAGTGCTGACTGATTTACACGCCAGGTGAAGTTGTAACATCAATTTAAATTAAACCACTCCCAAAATACTTGTGTGGGCTTCCAGCTGTTCACATTGAAGGGAAGCACAAAGCAGACTTATAAGAATAAGTTTTTAATAAGGCATGCAAGTGAAGTGGAAATGGAGCCGCAGTCCAATATTCATTTTTGACAAAAGGGCCAGCAATTAATTGTAGCAAACAGAAGGAAACCGATATCTCGCTTGGATGTAACTAAGTCAAGGCAGCTCCGTAAATGAGCAGGATCTGTCTTTCAGAGCTGAGGTGGCATAGATGGTCAAGCATTTATTCTGCCTGCGTGGTCCGACAAGCTTCAACCAATGAGGATCAACTAGCCACTGAGAATAGCGTGCAGAATAAATTGAACACAGACTTCATTGGTCTTGCATCAACCAAAACGCAACACAGACTGCAGTTGTCCGTGCACTTTCCAATGCATTGCAAACAGCAGCATTCCAACAAACACCAATGTCAATGCACTCGTGTACCTCCAGACGATGACAGCGACACCACCACGACCACTGAATTCGATGCCGACATGAATACCATCACCACCTCCATTAGCAATGCTCACCGCGATAGAGATGCATGTACAGCATATTCTGCGCATTTTAGTACCACCGACAGTAGCTCAACAAGAATGTAAATCATAACGCAGGGGTTAAACACCAGATCATACAGCATTCCCTTCAGTGAGGACATTTTTCCTTGAATCAATTAAGACACGGACTACGAATCAGCAAGCCTCTTGCTAGCCTATTAGCCGTCTTTTTGTAGAAGTGCATGACTAAATTCACCATCACTATAGCTCGTCCTTTTATTGCTAAAAATTTGTCATACAGTGTTGTTAAACAGTTCGTTGTCTATATAGCTTGTAGTGTAAGAGAGGTAGGCGGTAGAAAAGAAGAAAATTACTATTAGTACTGTTATTATTTACGACCTAGCTCCTCGCACGACCTCGTCACGTCCTTTGAGTTAATTGACATTACCCTTTAGGCTATTCGGTTTCTATTATTGCTGAATTTAGCCTAAGAGGACCATCGTCGAAGTGCGCAACAGGTTTGTGTGCGATGCCAATTTCACAAGGTGTTGGGCCCTACCTGCCAAGGATATCGCCAAGTGCAAAATAGAGCATCGGGAATCCCGAGTTAAAGCTTGCTAGGTGGAGCCAGATTTGGCTCATCAGGTTCGCTGCATCCTATGTGCTCCGACGAATTCACAATATGTTTATGCAAGGACTTGTTGTTTTTAAGAGGTGGATTTCACTTTTGAAAATAATGTTCGCGGCATCTGATGCCGACATCTATGCTTTGTCCATCACATATTGTAAACCATAAATAATGCAGAACACGGAAGATAACACCTTCGGAACCCACATGCTATGATAATAATACATTCGACCCCGATAAATCAGAGGTCAGTGAGGTGTGACCAGGCCATGGAGCTATAAAAGGAACACATCAAAATCGTCAAACATCAATTTGTTGCCATGAGTGCAGGGACCACTATCGCCATCGTGTTCAGTTGCCTCTTAGTCGGTGGCTTCGGTTGTCCAAAGCTACCGACGTTTTTATCCTGCAATTCATCTCTGTGCCATTCTGGTGCAGGTACTGGCTACGATTGCCAAAGCGGAGTATGTAAGTACGCATGTTCCCAGGCACTGTGTCACGGCTTTGGGAACTCTGTCTTCCCTCAGAAAGGACTCCAAGAGGCGTGGGGTAGGGGAGCCCTTGGTAAGCAGGGCTGCTATGGTGGAAACTGCGGCTACTGGAGTGGATGTGAGGACGGCGAATGCAAGGATTTCTATGACTTCACGCAATGTCAAGCTGGTGAATGCTTCAGTGGACCGTTTCAGGGTTATGGTTGCATCACTGGTGGCAACTGCCAAGTTGTCTGCCGTGATGACGTTTGCCACTCCGTTGACAATTATGGCAAATCGCATCAACCCGCAATAATCGCAGGGTACGGAGGTGCCATCTCTGGATATGGCCATGACCCCGTGATGATGCATGAATTGCTGAGCTATGAGCATCGTATGCATTCACAATCCCTAGTTCCAAGCTTCCCCACTTCGGTGCACACTATGGATCCAGTTGTTCTTCAATCCATTCTCTTGGACATTCCAAACGTGAATCAACTTCTCATGTCGGTAGACCCAGTGCTTCTTCAGTCTGCGTTAATGCACGTACCAGGAATTGGTATTTTCGCTTCCAATTTGGACCCATATACATTTCAGTCAATGATTGTTGGACTGCCAAACATCAAAGACATCCTGGCTAGTATGGATTCAGTACTTCTCCAGTCAATCATCGCAACTGTACCTGGCATTGACAGCATGTTATTTGGCTCTAGGCCATATTCCAATCAACCCATGATGCCCCATATGCCTAAGCGGAAGCAGGTTACTAGGAAACCCAAGGCTACGACTCCAAAGCCTTCCACCAAAAAGCCCGATTCGGTAAAGACCGCTGATCCCAACGTCACACTGACAATTTTCTCAACAGTGCCAAGTATCCTTATTCATCATGCCAATGCATTGTTAAATGCTGACCCGAACTTTGTTCAGTACATAATCAAGAACCATCAAAACCTTCACGGCCTTCTGGTCAATATGAACAATAAGACTCTTCAGTACGTCACAGCACATGTACCTGAGTTTGGTATAATTTTGTCAAAGAAGAATCCCAACACACTGGAAGTCGTTTTTGACTAATTGCCCAACATCTCCAAATACCTGCAAGCCGTGGATCCCGAGGTACTGCAAGCCCTTGTGGCGAAATTGCCCTCTCTTGCAAAACACGCGCCTCCACTGTCAGCCACACCTGCTCCTCTGAAAATATCAACACTTTTGCCTGAGGAGAAAAAGGGGGTGACTAAAGCAGCAACAAATAAGATTGCAACTTCTGCGATGAAATCGGCGCTTGTACCTAAGGAGAAAAAGGAAGTCACGGAAGAGACACCAACAACAGGTGCCACTGAGGTACCTATCATTACAAACAAGGAGCTTAAAATGATGCAGCCGAAAATACCTCTCATTGATTATGTGGATTGGTGTCTGATTTTCCAAAAGTCTTGGTCGACCTGGAACCACCGAAGCTGAGGACTGTCAATGCGCAATTATCAAATGCTACGCGGATCCTCAATGAAGTGGGAGACTTGCCGATTAAGGGCGCTCTTTCGAAGTTGAAAGAAGGCGACAGTGTGCTAGGTCTACTCATTGGCATGCTCCTTAAGCTTACAAGGACATAACGTTAGTTCAGTGACAGCTAATTATTCTTTTCCGAATGTGATTTGTTCTCTCATACGTGGTCTTGTTGTCAATGTAGCTGCTTCGATGGTTTGCAATAAAAGTTTGTTTTCCTATTTTCTATTGGACTTGACGGCTAATTTGTCGTTCGGAGTTGTGGTCCTTGGGATGGATGAACCGTGCACTTAACTCGTAACTTGACAAATGTGAAGATCTAGCATTGAGTGGTCCAATGCAAGTAGATTTCATCACTTTGTATTTGCGATTGATGGGAGTTAGCTTAAGCATATACGAAGTAGAACTTCTGCAGTATACCTAGCTAACGAATAGCACAGGTGTTTGTATTTGCAAAGCCTCCCGTTCCAGGTACCTCTTTTTTTAAATTCCGCTTTTAACATGGGCTTGGACATCGCATGTTAGAATTCAACAGTTATGTGAATTTGGGACACGCTTCAGTGGTAGAATTTTTTCCAACACAGGCTATTGGATCTAAGGTCTGGTCACACCTAACTGGCCGCCAGTCTACCTGTTTGTCAGCCGCAATAACCTCATGTTCTTCTGTGTTACCCTCATATCACGTGGGTTTGGAAGGTGTCATTTTGCGTGTGCTATATTTGTCGTGATATAAAGTGTGTGGTGGATGATAAGTGAGTTTCACTGGTCACGCAGGTAGCTTGTTTTATCGGATTATACGCGTATGCATTGCTACGGCTAACATTCCGAGCAAATGCTGCATTTAGTATAGCTAGTGCCGGTGTATCATTAATTAACACCATAAAAATGGTGATATTGAACCACAAAGCTATAAGGAACTGCACTACCTTACTAATGTTTTATTCTGTAGTCGTAATAGTGGGCGTGCTGATGTGGATCTGCGATGTTCGATGGTGCGATAGCAACTTTGCTAATATTGCAATGCAATGCGATCCCCTTTATCAAAATCTTTGCAAACTTGAGCCAAAGTCAGTCGTCTTGTGTAAAACTTTTTTAATTAAGGTGAAATGCAAATCTGTGATGAATAAAGACTTGACAAATGTCCAAAGTGCTAGATTGCGTGTTATTCGATCCCAGTGGGCAACAGTTTGCACACCTCTTCACCCAAATTTCTCGACAGTCTGCAAACATAATCTACATAGGTTCACTAATGCACTTGAAGAAGGCCTAGCATTGCTAAATTACTTGTGCTCTTGGAGCAGGCAACTTGAAATTCATTACCATCATTTCCATCAAACTTCGATTTCTCAGATCTCCATACCTATTCAACCCACGCTATCATCATACGACATGAGGAGATGAGGAACATCGTTTCAAAGTATGTGAAGGATAACGGATGAAATAACTAATGCGGTGTCTAGATTTCATCTAAACGCAAAGGCTAAACGATGGTTATTTTGCCTGAAGAGGTTTTGTGCTGCCATGCATCAGGTTTTCCCAATTTCTTCAGAGGTTACCAATTAGATGTACTGCAGCGGCAAACGTTAGGTCTTCTGGAGGGACTTGTAGGGAACGCCTTCGTTTGCAATTGGAAAAAAAATATGAGGTGTAGACTATCGAGGCAATGGCCGGATGATTTGTGAGTCTGACCACCCAACACTGCAATGCAAAGCTGCTTGTCATCATAGGTCAGTCACTCAGTTAGCGAGCAATCGGAAATGCGTCGCGCAGCTTGATAGTCCATGCAATAGAAGGAACGGTAATTCTGATGAACTTGAAAGCATAGTTTTTTGTAATTATTCCATGTGGGTGACACTTATTTGACGAGCCTTCACAATTCGCCTAATTGATATAAGTGTTAGCGGATGTTTCGTCATCACTGTTAATTGTTGCCGCGACTTCTTAGCACTCCAGCATCCGATTCTTGTGCTGCCAAAAATGGGAAAATACAACTTGATAAGTAGTGTATTCATCATGAGAATGCTACTTTTCAAGTTGCTTCTCCATCGCACTATTATCTAATCGCCATGGTGGGAAGGAAATCAAGTTATGACAAGCGAGATAATGCGAAGCATTTTAAGGCACACAAGTATCAATAGTCCTTTGCATTGTCTTCCGCCTGCGTTACACGCGCAATGATGCATGAGTGTCAGCTGAAGTGAAGAAGCACAAAGGCAAATGACATTTGCTTCTATGAAACCACCAGACACCACGAACCACCAATCAAGTGAAAAAAAACAATAATTCACACGGCGTTCTGTCGCCTCCTAACATTCATATTGCTTCTTAAGTTATCGTCGTTTCAACCGCCCAATTCTTCAACAGTGCTTTACTACTCCTTTGTCAGCTACTCACCATTGATCTGCTTCTCAGCCTCCATCCCCACTGCTTCCCTCTCAATCTCTCTGATATCCGCAATCCTACACTTCACCGTTTTAACGTCAAAAGACCAGAAGAGATTAAAAGTTTAAAAATTATGGGTAAGTTATGCCACCAGCTTCCCCTCCTCCTCTGCTTTATCTTTCCTTCCTTCCCCCTATTCTAATTTTTGTCACAACTGATATCCTTGTGTGATTCACTAATATGGGTAGCGTCCTCGAGTGTAGTGTTTGATAGAAATTCATATTCCTTCCACTAAATTGATTTCTGTATGCTCCACTTGAATACATGGCTAGAAAAGTGGACCAATGGTGAAATTTAAGAACATGCAGAAAGAAAAAAATAAGAAATTCAGTGCCCCAGCATCGTGCAGAGACGTCCCCATGTTGACCTTTCCCATCCTTTCCTCTACTTACCCTCCGTAAACCCCTCGCTTTCGCCTCGTAACCAATTATTCGTTCGTTGCTTCGCCCGGGGTTGTGATGTTTGCTCGCCACCATTGTACTCCCTGGTGCAAGGCAACAATGGATCTTGGTATAGAATTAGAGTAATCGGTAGAAACGCACCTTCGCTCTAGTCATAGTAATCGCAAGGAATGAGTTGCCACTGCATAATAGGCATCCTCTTAAGAATAGCCGAGGACAAGCAGTCACAACGAGGCAGCGCATTTAAGTCAAAGCACATTAGCATCGGTGGTTCTTCTCATTCTCTTCCTCCTCCTTTGCATGCGTTAAGTGCACATAACTTAATCAAGTCACGAAAGCACAGAAGTGAGTGGCGTCAGCTCCCTCAAAACCACCTCCTAGTAGTTCTGCCCAAAGTCCACACCTAGACGGCACTGAGTGGCACCACACGGCACGTGTTGCAATCGATTTACACGTGTCAGGTTTGAATTGGTTCACCACACGACAAACCGTCAGACATGCTGTTCTACGTGTTGCACGCCTACATTTATTCAGCTTGCTTTACCGCCTTGCCATTCATGCCGTTTAGCTATTCGTCGGTGCTTCTCTCCCACCTCGTTTCATTCTTGCCCTTAGCAGTATTTGTATCTCTTACTCACGTCGCAACCCTCTCCATCTCCTCATCACTCCAAGCCTTTCAATCCTTAATTTTAGCGACGCATAAAGGGCAAACACAGATGGATGCTACAGGAATTAGGGGTAAATTTTGGTTCCACCACCCTTTTCTCTACCTGTGCTACCTTCTACTCCAAAGATTCACTTGCATGCATTATTCCAATATTTTCATATTCAATATCCAGCATAATTACATAGAAAAGGAGCTATGACTAGGCAGTTCACGTGTCATTGAAACGACTTCTTCAAATTTCACCTAGATGCGCGTCCAAATTAGTTAGCGATTGAATCAGCTCATAAAAATAGATGGTAGAAACATAGAAGGCAGTAGAGAAGGCTACACCAGAGCAATGCGGGGAGTCATCCTACAACGTTTATTTCCGATCCTCTTCTGTCCACCTCCACTCTTACTCCTTCCATTCCAGCGACTTCTCGTCTCTTCGAATCAACTCCAATCATTCCCTGTCTCATTCAGCTAAAAATTCATGTTGACTAACTTCTGCCCAAAAAAGGCATAGACCACAATTGCCGTTCCGAATGCAAAACAACAATTATTCCAAGCACAGAAGTAGGAGTCTTCATCAGAAATGCCGCTTCGTTAGCTTAATAGCAATATTTATGGGCGGGTCGTTAAGCTTTCATCTACCGAGCATACCCCGTCACCACAGGCGTCTTATGCATTAAATTTAAGTCCGCCTTAATATTTTAATTTGGCCTGTCTAATTAACTCGATGCAACTGCATGTCATGCAAGTTGAGGTCTTCTCATTCTCGCAGATACTGAGGATCAAAGCACACAGGGAAAGGCAAGTACTCTCTCTTGTCTACGCCTCCTTTCTCATGTCTTACTCCAACGCATCTTTGGAGATTGTTTCCTTTGTCGTCTACTGTATTCTATACACTCACACGTACTGCGTCTTGTAGGAGACACATTTTCTCCCCATAGTGCATGAGTTTTGCTAGGTTCATGTGCCGTGTCCACTTCTATCTAAAATAAATGAGGGTGTAGAGTTATAGGAGGAAAAAAACAATTTGATGAATTAAAGTCAATTGGTGGATGGCTGATAGAATGTTAGCAAAGTGTAGAGTTGAGGTAGAATGGCCAAAGAACTAGCCATCGAACAGACAACCAAAAGAGATTTTATCACGCCCAGGACGGAAGTGTCGATATGATCTAGCTATTTTTGTGAGATATCAATTCAGGCGACTACCCAAACGACGGAATCAAAGGTAAACAATGCAACATACACGAACTTAGGCAAACATACAAAGGCGTGGATATTTGGTGAAAATAGAGAGGGCGGTCTAGAGTAGAAAACCATGCAAAGAAATTGGTTACAAAAAGAATATAAGGAGTAGATAGTGAGATGAGCAAGTAGGAATTCGAACAGCTGACAAATTACGAAGTAGGAAGTAGGAGCAACGCGCCCACCTTTGAACCTCGAAGGCTAAGTGGAGGAGCAGAAGTAGGAGATGGAATTGAGGCGAAGTAGTGTAGTAAAAACCAAAGCGACAGAAAGATAGAAATAGAGATTTGATGATAATCATTGCTAAACTTTGTTAAAACACGATTTTGTCTCGGACAGATCGTGATTGATTCTGGTCTAGTCTAACTCGTACTATTCTGATCTAGCCATGAATTCGTGCATTATTTACTCATATCGCAACCAAGATTGGGACTAGTGGAGAGATTAAAGAAAACCTACAAAGAGGGCACCGGCAGATAGTGAGGTAGGAAGGGAAGGAGAGAGAAGCTCGAAGGAGGCAGAGGAGCGAGATATTCTAGTGACACTAAAGTGTAAAAATAAGGTGAGAATCTGAACTGTAGGATTTGTTCACTCCCCTTTTCCAAATGTATTTTATGCGAGGAGCACAGACGGTATGACATTAGGTAAGGCGCAATACCTGTAAGTGCATAGAGCGCAGTATGCAAAAAAGGAGACACTCACTGAAGATGCATTGCAGTGTCAAATGAGAGAGGAGGCGTAGACAAGAGATCTCCTCTCCATTCATTCCCAAGACGTCATCAGGTCTACTTCTAGTCTGCGTGCCTTGATCCTAATGTCTGCGTGATAGAAAGAGAACACCTCAACTTTCAATGAAATGAGTTGTGTCGAGTTGATTAGGCGGGTCATTTTAAATAGCAACGTATAAGGCGCCTTACTCGAGCTTGACATAATCCAGCCTAGGTTGCTAATCTTGCCTATTCTGACTCAGTCCAAATTAGTCAAGCCTAGACGTGCGTACCGCACTACAGTTCTTCCGCAGCGGAACATGAATCTTTAGCAAGTTGTTGTACACCAGCAATTCTCCTTATGCTGCTGCTTATTTTAAGATTTGAGACGTGAAATGTAAGTGCGGCACAGCAATCGTAACGCACGGTTGAATTTTGGTTTAAGGAATCGACAAATTACCCCTAAAGATTGCTATTGTGTCAACAAAAATGCTTTTATAATGCGAATGGCAATGGCGGTCCATTCGCCATCGATAGGAGCAAAGTAATAAGGATTTTAAGCAGAAAGAGACAAAGGAATGGTAAAAATTGAGGCATAGAGATAAGAAGTCATGTGTATGGATCAGCGGTGCAGTGTTCTTCAGTTCTTCCTTACTTTCTCCCATCCTTTTCTACACTGATTCATTCTTCCACTCATCTAGCTATGTGAGCGAGTAAAATATAAAGGAACTGGCTTAGTGAAAAGCATTCAACTTTTCGAATGACACACTAGAAGAGGCTAATCATAGTCTTTTTTCTATGTGATTTACACTGGATACCAGATACGACAATAGTGAAACGACGTGCGCAAACAAAGTGAGGAATGAGAGTAGCATACGGATGGATCGTGGGTAAGAAGGAAGAGGAAGCAGAAGCATGTATGGAAAGAGCGAATCATCTGCATGATGCTACTGAAGAGAAAGGAAGACAAGTGTTTGGGAAGCATGAAACATCTTATTGCTCTCTCAAACAATCTATTCTTAAGACTGCACTGCTTGATTTACTCTAATCGGCTTTACTTTCTTTGTCCCATATGCTCAAATCTAAACCACTTTATCTATGCCATGAGGGCACAAATCTCTCCTTATTTTCACACTTTTCTTTGTTTCTGTATTCTCTCAACTCTCCTTGTCAATATAGACAACTTGCATTTTGGTTACACCTACATTGCCAGATTTTATAGCAAGAAATGCTGCATAAGTTTCCAAAAGAAGTAAGCTGCCAAATCTTGATTGTCAGCAATTCTCGATCAAAAGAGGTAAAAGGGAACGCGTCTCTGGAGCCGAGTGTCCCAGCTGTCCTTGTCCCGATCGACACCCTACACATCGGACACACCTTCGTTGTCCGATTTTAAAACGAGAACTGCCGTAACTTTCTTTGCCAAAACGGAAATCCTACATAACAGACGCGCCAAAATTAATTGGTTTGCGAACAAAAACTACCACAAACAAACATAGAAGGAACCAGAATGCTGAGATTCAGTTCCGACCGGTTCTGGATCAAAAGAGAGAAGAGTTTTGCTCTATACACTTGTTAGAAGCATTTACAGAATGAAATGGGCTTATGACTTTCAATTTGGAACATTTTTGATCGCAGAGGTACCCGACTGTTTGAGTGTAGGTTATCAATTATCTGTGACAAACTAGGCGCTCTCATCATCGGCCAAATCTTACTTTTTACAATTTGGTTTGAGAACTGCCGCAAGTAACTACTAAATGATTTCAGCTGCTAAATTACAATTCTGATCTATTCTGGACCTAGGCAAACAGAACATAACGGAGCTCTATATGCTTGCGTAAGTTTGGCTTCCTTCGCCAAAATAGTCTACTCAACTGTCGGCCAGGTCTAAATTTTTGCTGCATAACTTGAGGAACATCGCAGCTACCAGCGACGAAAGAAACAATTGAGTACAAGATTGAAAGTGGATCTCAGCTATGCACTTAGGCTAGCCTAGTTTACGTATTAAAATCATTCGTATCCAATTTTGTTCATTTCTAGGCATTAAATGTCTTACAATCGAACTGCACTTCGCTGAAACGCAAGCAACCCAACATTTGAGGCCTAATCCTAATTAGTGTTAGATTGGAATGAACCAATCATGCGGAAGTGTAATATCCATTTAGCTTGGCTGTTTGTTAATGCACACTCTTGGTAGAGCCGCATGACACCAAATGTTATAGTATCAGAGGAGACTTACGTTCTTGGCACCACACAAGATAACGGTCGGGGCCTTATTGGAATAACTTTAAGACCAATGTGAGGAATACCTAGAGCAGAGAGTACTCGGGCTAATTTGGCACCTTTTCGCCCATGTTATGCCTTGCATTGCTTACATTGATGAAGGCTACCAGTACAAATCTGATAGCATTCTGACCTCTCCGATGGCGGTCGAACGCGGTGAGCAGCTCTTTCGTAAATAACTCCTTTCCTCGCCTTCTTTGAAGGCTTCTAGCTACAACCCTAAAGCTATTCAATAACTTAAATTGACTAAGATTTTAATGTAGTTGAGAGATATGCGTTCCACAGATATTTGTATAAAGCGATTTTACTGCGCATTAACGACTAATGTCCTGGATAAAAAGCAAAGCAACTGTCTAATAACTAGCTGTTGTTAGTTTATGCACGACAAGCATGGTAAGGAATCATAAAATGGATTTTATTCTTACCTGAGTTACATGTAAAGTGATGCCAAAGGCAGAATTCTAACCCTGAGTCGCTAGGTAGAGGACTCATGATTAGCAAATTATGCTCCAGTCAGACGCGACACGTTCCAGTGAAATTCATGCCTCTCCTGCCAAAATCACGACATTTTAGTGCATCAAGGGACCCAATTTACCAAAGAGGTGGAAAGCAGTTATCGCTGACGGTCTCAAAATGATGAGCGATTTGATCAGCTTAAAGACTTGTGTTGCCTAACAAAATACACAATCTGCAGTTAAATTGTGTCTTAGAAATTATGAACCTCAAGTACATTTATTTCCGGTCTTAAACAATACATGAAGTATTACATTTCCTATGCAGGATCAAAGACTAAGATTCATAGACATTATTCGAATAAAATCTATCACCAATTAAGCGCGTGTGTCCAAATTCAGTAGAATTTGCTCATTGCACTTGCAGCACCAACAAAAATGCGGCAATCCCTTACGTCGAATTGCTTTGGCATAGGGTAAGTGGGTACAAATGAAGTTTTGGGCAGCCCACTGGCCCAAAATACCCGTGGTTATGTAAAAAAACAGTTCTCAATCTGTCCCAGTAATTACAACTTATTATTCAAATCAACTTAGACTTGCCAAAACCCAGCCTAAGCCATTACGCATATCTTATGTTCTCACTCACCAATCAACACAAAAGTGGTGCGCCGAACAGTCATTCCTATTTAATCACTCAGTCGTAGCGAATTGTGACTGCTGCACTCCCATTGCGATCTGGAGACTCTTCTGGCATATTACAGTGGACCACCTCACCTCACACACCTCAGCCACGTCGACCAAAAAGCAAATTTATTATCACCTGCGCAAAATCACTCGACACCCATGTTCCTTTGTTTGCGAATAAACACATACAAACGGGTAACATTTTTAAAATTGCTAGTTATAAAAATGAACAGGAACACACAACACAGTGGAGATGTCATCACTGCTTGTATAGGGAGGTGTAGGTATCAGAAACAGTGGGGATTCAGGATCTAGAGAGTTTGTGCTGTTCAACATCAAAGTGCTGCCAGAAGACAGAGATGATCATTCCGGTGTCCCGTTTCCCTCTTGACGCGTGGTTTTTGTAGACTTCACGATGGTAGCGGTGTTTCCACACCGACAAATTGCACTTATAATCCGCTTTGGGCAATTTGAATAGTGATTTAGCGTTTGTTTTGACGATCGTCAAGCTTGGTGTTTGTTTCCAAGTTAATTTATAAAGCCTAGGGCAACGTACTTTTGTTTGTGATTTAGTGCAGGTTTAATTTCTTGACGGATTTTGCATAACTTTTAACTGCAAGTTACCTTGTCCAGCAGACTTAAGTCATGGTACACAGGCAAACGATCAGCATGGCTTTTGCTACGCCGCCAGGCGACCAACGACCTTAAAGGATAAATTTACAAATGGAAAATTAAAGTTGTATGTATAACCTGTGACAAATAAGGGCACACTAGTTGTAATACTTAATTTCTTTAAATGCGCTTTGTAGGCCAGGGGCGGGAAGTCAATTTTAAATCACGTGACGGAGGAACGCGGAGACTCATTGGAACGTGACGGACCCTCGGCCTGAACCTCCATTAGTCGCCTAACTGTATTTATCACCCTTATAACAGTAAAGATGTCCAAACGCACTCAGACTTCTGCTGGTAAGGGTAACCAGGAGGGGGAGGAGGAACCCTCTACACTGGTGGCAGCGTTGGCGGACCTTCCCCATTTCAAGGAAGGGATGAATTTCGGAGATTGGATGAAAACCGTTAGGTTTAACATCCACTTGTATCCCCAGCGGCAGAGGATTCCGCTGATCCTACACGCTCTTCCGCAAGAGCTGTTCTCCGCAGCGGTTGATGCTGGGGTCTCACCCGACTCCGATCTAGACGAGTGCTGCGAAATTCTGGCCCAGCTCGTCATCGACCAACGAGAGGAGTCGCTTGCTAGGGAGTTCTTTCTCCGTGAGCAAAAATCGGGCGAAAGCGACGAGGACTTCGCGGGAGCACTGCAAATCCTCGCTGAACGGGCTTTCAGGGGCTGCCCACCTAACAAGGTGAGAAGATGGGTGGCTGTCCAGTTCAAAGCCGGCGTTCGTCCTTCGTCTATCGCCGCGAAACTCCAGGCCCTGAAGACCAGCGACCTCAGCCAGCTGGTCGATGCAGCCACGAGGAAACGTCAGGAACTCCTCCTGACTTCGTCGCTCCACACGACCCACCGACGACCAAGTTCCACACGTCCGCGGTGGACCCCTCCGCTCCGTTCCGCAAAAGCAGATGAGCAGCATTATTCCCTATCCTGCTTATCACCCCGTGGTTCTCTTCCCCTTATGCGAGTCTCCGGCAAGCTAGAGGGACGCCCCTGCAGTTTTCTTCTTGACTCAGGCGCAGCTAAGTCATTAGTGAACCCTCAAGCGTTCCCAGATCTCCACAAAAAGTTCCGCACGGGTCCTTCCTTCGCAAAACTTCTCTCAGCAGAGGGGAGAAAGATGAAAGTAAAAGGAGAGACGTCACTAAAAGTCTCATTGGGGACAGAAACGTGGCAAGTCCCATTCATTATGTGCCCCGAGTTAGTTTGGGACGCTATACTCGGTGTGGACTTCCTTTGTAACACCAAGGCGGTCCTGAATTTCGCAGAAGGGACACTCGTGACCCAGCGGCATAAGAAAACTACCCCAGCCAGATCTCCGCCCAAAAAGGACGCAGACGCAATCTGTAGCGCCCTCTTTGAAGCTGCAGCCATCCCGATCAACAACTTGGATGAGCTTTGCTCCCATTTAACGCACATCACCGATGGCGAGAGAAAGGAGCTGCGCTCCTTGCTTAGCAAGTATCCAAGCATGTTCTCATGGCAAGGAACAAAACTCGGGCGAACAAGGATGGTCAAACACACGATCGACACTGGCGAGGCCAGGCCCATTTGGCAACCACCCAGACGTATACCTCCGCCCCTCCAGGACGAGGTGAACCGTCTGGTGGAGGAGATGATCAAGGACGATGTGATCAAACCTTCCAAGTCACCATGGGCTTCTCCAATCGCACTAGTGAAGAAAAGTGACGGTAGTCTACGGCTGTGCATCGATTACAGGAAGTTAAACGCCGTAACCAAGAAGGACGCCTTCCCCCTACCTCACATCAACGACTCCTTGGACGCTTTGCATGGATCGAAGCGGTTCTCCACCCTAGACTTAAAATCGGGATACTGGCAAGTAGAAGTGGCGGAAAAAGATAGAGAGAAGACGGCTTTCATAGTACCCAACGGACTCTATGAATTCCAGACCATGCCGTTCGGACTCTGCAATGCCGCAGCCACATTTCAGCGCCTGATGCAGACCGCACTGATTGGGCTTTTCCCGAAGCATTGCATAATCTACTTAGATGACGTTCTCGTTTTTGGGGGAGACATTCGCGAGCACAACGCCAACCTTAAACTAGTCCTAGACCGTCTGCAAGAGGCAGGTTTGACCTTGAATCCAAAGAAATGTCATTTTCTCCGCCGTTCAGTCAACTTTCTGGGGCACACAGTCTCGTCAGACGGGATGGCAGTCACTGAAGATCGCACGAAACAAGTGAGAACAGACCACCAGGCGCTGACCTGGTTGAAAACTATGAAGGAGATCGATCGTTCGATTGCACGCTGGTACGAGGAACTGCAACAATATGATTTCACTGTGCAGTACAGAAAAGGAAACTCGCATTGCAACGCAGACGCCTTATCCCGCAGGCCCCTCTCAGTGGAAAGGCATGGCGGTGTAGTGGGAACCCTATTTTTAAGCGAGCCGACTAAACATCAGTGGAGTAACACACAGAGTACAGACCCCGACACGTCCTTGGTATACGACAGGTTTCTGGCATCCTCGTCCAAGCCCACTGCGGAAGAGATGAAATCATCCAGCAAGGCAGCCAGGCAGATATGGCAGCATTGGTCCAAACTCTCCCTGGAGGACGAAGTCTTGTGGTACCAAGAAGATGCCACGTCTCCCAAACGCTTGGTTGTTCCGGGTTCCCTGATACAAACAGCCCTCCAAGAGCTGCATGAACAGTTGGGCCACGTCGGTGAGAAGAAGATGGTGGAGGCCTCGGTGAAACGATATTGGTGGCCCTCCCTCTCCCCAGACGTGCACGACTTCTGCCGAACCTGCATTACTTGCAGCAGGTTCAAGAACCCTCACTCCACAGCAGTGGCGCCTCTGCAGCCTATGCTTACGGGATTTCCGGGCGAACGAGTGGGTATCGACATCATGGGGCCCCTGCCCCTTACTAAGAGGGGAAACCGATATATCTTAGTTATGGTTGACTACTTCACGAAAGTGGCTGAAGCGGAGCCCATGAAGTGCCAAGACGCCGAGACAGTCGCGTCGACCTTTTTCAATCGTTGGATCTGTCAGCACGGAGTGCCTGAATCAGTCCATAGCGACCAGGGCCCTAATTTTGAAAGCCGACTCTTTACCGAACTATGCAAGTCCCTCGGAATCGCAAAGACGCGCACGACACCTGGCCATCCTCAGGGCAATGGACAAGTGGAAAGAACTAACCGAACCCTGATAGGGTTACTGAAGGCTTTCACGAAGGAGGCACGGCCGGAAGATTGGGATTTAAACCTTGGACGTGCTCTTCTTGCCTATAGGGCTACAGTCCACACATCTACCGGTGTCTCTCCGTTCAAGATGCTCACCGGCCGCGAAATGAGAGTTCCCTCTGACGTTTTCCTCCCGCGCAAGGAAGTGGCTACCGACAACGCCCCGGAGTACGCACTACGTCTCAAAGAAGGGATACGAAAGACGTTTAATCTCGCCCGTCGACACCTTCAAATGTCTCATACCCGACAAAAGAAATACTACGACAAGCACAGTCGACTCACTGCCTACCACGAAGGAGATCTCGTCCAAATATATCGGCCAATTCCTCCACCTGGGACACATCGCAAATTTTACCACCCTTGGAGTAAAGATCCCTTCCGCGTAGTAAAGGTCCTGTCCCCTACGAACTACCTCGTCCGGAATGCGGAACTCCGTACCCAGCCAATAACCGTCCATCACAATAAGATCCGGCCTTACAGAGGTGCTCCCCCGGTCGGCTACGAGGACGAAGCCTACTTAGTCGTAGAAGAAGGCAAACCACCAGATGGTTTAACCAAAGCGAATCAATAGGGGTAGCGCCGGGGACGGCGCTCAAAAGACGAGGGGGCAATGTAATACTTAATTTCTTTAAATGCGCTTTGTAGGCCAGGGGCGGGAAGTCAATTTTAAACCACGTGACGGAGGAACGCGGAGACTCATTGGAACGTGACGGACCCTCGGCCTGAACCTCCATTAGTCGCCTAACTGTATTTATCACCCTTATAACAGTAAAGATGTCCAAACGCACTCAGACTTCTGCTGGTAAGGGTAACCAGGAGGGGGAGGAGGAACCCTCTACACTAGTAATGCATAATAAATGTGCGGTGTCAAATGCACTAAAAAATGGGTTAGTTCATCACATAATAGTAAGATTGAAGCGAAGTAGGAAAATATGTGATCCAAAGGGCAAATTTAAGCGAATGGACAGTTCAAAAATTCAAAACCCTAAAACCATTCATGTAGAGCAACGGAAAGCATTAACGAGAAACATTTTTTTCACTTATAAAAGGTATAAGCGTGGATCTAGACAAGGATTGCATCGAAAACACTTGTCTTGGAAGTCTACCGCACATAATGACGCAATAATCAAGTCCTCAAATTGGGTTAGAGGTCAGTTGTAAAGCCAAGTAACGCACTGGTGAGCACTGAAAAGGGTGTTAAAATATTGCAGAAGGCAAGTAAACTTATGATGGGCCCCTGCTGGACTGGGTTCCAATTCTCCTCCTCAAATGTGCAGACAATATCTTAGAGAGACAATAGACGTATTAATTGAACAAAATGTCTGCAAACATCCTGCCTTGGTGCTCATTGGTAGTACAGTACTTCGTTCAGTTTCACAAATTAACCTGGTCAGGTATCACAGCACGTTATTTGGTTTGATTTTAAGTTCCATTGTAGTACTTTGGTTGTTTGAACTACCGTTATCGGTCAGGGTCACAGAGGTGGCCACAATGCCCTAGCCGCGTGAGCTGGCCTCAGGACTATGTCAGCAGCTTATTTTTTTCTCTGCTTGTTGTATATATATACATTCTACCCCGGTACTCTGCCTTCTTTTGCTTTCGAGGGAACCTCGGGTCACTACAGCCATTGCCATCGCGAAGTCGTTACTTGTGCGGTGAAGTTTGAAAAGTATTTGAGGTTGAGGAGAGCTAGGATTACAGCCTCGTCTTTCTTGAATTGTGTGTATGCGTATACTTTAGGTTGTTGCATTACTTGCGTGCATTTTGAAGACTGAAATCGGGCTATGCCACTTGTAAAGTACGGCGTCTTTAAATGTCGGCACGTTTGGTGAGGGGTGTTGGAAACTGCTACCAAATCAAGTGACTGTAAACTACACTAGAAGAAGAAAAAAGGAAGGGAAAGAAAAGGAAGAGGATGAGGATGAGGATGAGTAGGTATGCTTTCAGTCAGCAGGAATTGGTATCTGCATCGTTTCCCCCTCGGCCTCATCTATGGAAGTGGAAGTAAAGACCTGTGGAAGAAAGACGGAGGTAGGGTGCACATCTTTATTAAGCCCAAGAGTTTAAGCGGGATAAGTTGCCACTGACCGTGCAGAGCCCGCTAACTGGGAAATATTGCACAGAGAGAAATTCGTGAAATTGCCTTTACAAAACATTGTTTTAGGCGTAGCGTGTTGTGCGGTTTGCGATACCCCCTTCCCTCTCCATCACAGCAAATGCGGTGGTGCTACCTTCTCAGCACACTGCGTCACCACGTGAGCCACCACCCCTTCCAAAGTCGTCAAAGAGGCACTGATTCCTCTTGTGAGTTATTTCTTCCTCTTCTATATCCAAGATGAGTGGGATGAAAATGCATACATGCATGCATGCATGCTTACTCAAACTACCATCAGCACAACCTCCACTACAAGAAGGTAAGGCTCCAATTTACAAACGGCGTGCATTCTAAACAAAATATTCCTGGCAGCGGTAACTACTGTGTCACGAAGTAGTGTGCATGCTTCGTTACTGTGTGACCAACAAGGGTTCAGATGGAGGAGAAGGAGGACGATTGCCGTCGCAACTCTCTTATTCCATGCAGTGTCTACCTGCTGACAGTCTCTACTGCTTGAATGTTTTGAAGGCGGAATGTTATTGCTACTGAATCGACGCTCAGTAGGAGTTTCACGTCGAGGTAATTATTTGATCGTACATTGGCTGAGGTAGGGGGGTTGCACACAAACGGAGGAGATCGCACAAAGAGGCTGAGGAGGAGAGGAAGCAGAGAAGAGGCATCCGTCTGCATTTATTTTGTTAATAAAAGCACTCCTTTGCATAATCAATAAGACAGTGGTGTTTTTTCATCAGAAGACGTTGCAAAAAACGCGTTAATTGAAGAGTTGTGAGCAAGTTCCTAGAAGTGGCTTGGAAGGAAGAAGACCACCCTTCTCCTAACCATTGTCAAACCAACTAGTCGTGAGCAATGCGGGGAAGGAAGGTGGCAAAGAAGAAGAATCCACATATCAGACAACAAAATCACTGCGTACCAACCCACCACCCACCTACAGGACTTCGCAAGCAGTAGAGTCGCTTGCAATTGTCAGCCAAACTACACACCAAGGCTTCTACTTTAGCCCCTTGTCGATTTCTCGTAGCTGATGAGCCGAATCTGACCCAACCTAACAAATTGTGGTGTTGCTTTCACGCAAGTACCTGCTGCACTCTTCTGCAATGTTCCCCTCAGACTACTTTTATTAACAAGAGCTCATTTGCTCAGAGGACGTGGTAAAGTTATGGAAGGAGCCTGGCCTTATATGATGATGTCGATTTCCCTGAACCTCCTGTCTTTCTCACACGATAAGTTGTATGGGTAGCAAATTGTTTTACGACAACAGCCTATGAACAAATTACTGACGCTCGTAGACCGTGTCATAATAATCTTGAAGTGCTGCATGCTTTCAAACAAACAAGCATAGTCAAGAAATAGATAAAAGCATTATTAGATTCAAAGTGCGTGCTTTGTTTATTTTAAGGAAAGAGTTGTCAAACTAAAGGGAAACTGCATGGTGTAGTTTTTAGCACACATATTATGATCTCCATGTTTGTTGAGCTGCTGTTGGTGGAAATATTATATCGCTCCTCAACGTGTTTCGACCTGTTGTACGCCTACACTTTGCAAAAAACCGCTTTTGAATTCACAAGAAATGTGCAATTTTGGTGTATCAAAGATTAATTTGCTTGGCCGTATCAATTCGTAGGTACATATTAATGCAAAGCAGAGTTGACATTAGAAAAGAATGAGCAAAAGACGCTGTTCCCGAAAATGGTTTAAAAACAGAAATAGAACTGAATGGAAAGAAAGATTTTACTGAATATAGGCAGACGCGTATGATGAGTGACAGATTTTAATCCAATGAAGTTTATAGAACCTAATCATTTTTTCCTGTGTGTTAGTTGAAATGCATCACGTATCGTTTAAGACCAAAAATAAATACGCATGCTCTTTGTACTTTTTTATCGCATGCCAATTGCCGATTGCATATTTTGTCAGGTGAAAGAAGTCTTTAAGTTAATTAAGTCGTTAATCATTTTGGAGGTCATCAGCGGTAACTGCTTTCCACCTCGTTGGTAAGTGGGACCATCGTAACACTAAAATGACATGATTTCGGCAGAAGTGAGCTACGTTTTTTTTTTCCAGAGAATCATCTTACTTGCTGAAAATTACTCGGTAAAAATAGATATACGGGACAAAAATTTCAGTAGAATGTACTGCATCCTTTAACGAGGAATTCAAGATCAGGGTCCCGCCTTTGGCATTGCTTTGCACATAATGCAGGTAAGAATAAATTAGATTTTATGATTTCTTACCACACTTGTCATGCATTAACTAAAGTAGCTGTTTACTGGATGATTAGACTTGACTGTATATTACCAAGATTTTAATCATTAGTGCGCAGTAAATTGCTATAGTGCCTGCTTCTATACAAATTTTGGTCATTCTGGGTTATTTAATAGCTATGAAGTTATGGTTAAAAGCCCTCAAGGCAAGGCGATAAAAGGATTTAATTACCAAATAGCTGCTCACCACCGTCGGAATGTTCAGAATGGGATCGGCTTTTAAATGGCAGCTTAGATCAATGTATGCATAATGCATTGCACAAGTAAAACAATGCTAAATTAGACAAATTGCACTGTGCTTTTAGAATTTTTCACCTCAGCCTTAAAGCGATCATAATAAGGCCCCGACTTACTTACCTGCTTAGTAGTAGGCTTTCTTTTGCAAATGATACGCAGATCTCCTTTGAAACTATAGCTTTTTGTGTCATGCAGCTAAACTGAGAGTGACCATTAAAGAAAACCAGAACGCGTTATATTTTGTTTATTAAATCAAAATTTGGTTGGGATTAGGCTATAAGTGTCAGGCTACTTGCAGTCCAGTGAAACGCATTTCAATCGTAGGACGTTTGAGGCCTAGGAATGAACACAATGCAGTGCAAATGATTTAAATACGAAAAGTGAGACAGCGTAAGTACACATCTGCAATCTAGTTTCTTGGTGTTTCACCAAAATCATTCAATTTTGTACTTGGGTCTTCCTTCCATCGCTGGTAGCTGTGGTATTTTCCGTGTTGTGCTTTAAATTTTGAACCTGGCCGATGTTTAAGTAGCCTATTTTGACATAGAAAGTTAAAATAACGCGAGAATATAAAGTTGCGCTATTTTTGGTCTATTTAGATATGGAGCCGACCAAAATTGTATTCTAGCAGCCTATTCTATTCAGCAATTGTTTGCGGCAGTTCCTTTATCAACTTGTAAGAGAGTAAGGTTTGACCGATGACAAGAGCGCCTAGGATGACATAGATAGTTGGCAATGAACGAATGCGCACTCTCAGTGATCGGAATTGATTGAATTTGATAGTCAGGCATTTTTTTTGCTCCGTAAACGTTTTCAACAAGGGTATAGAGTAAAACTCTTTGTTTTCCTCCTTAATCCAAAATCGGCCAGAAATGAAACTCACCATTCGGCATCCTTTTGTACTTGCTTGTAGCAGCTCTTGTTCACATATCTGGCTTTTTTGGTGTATTCGATGTGTGGAGAGTCCGTTTTAGCAAAGAAAGTCGCGATAGCGCAAATACATGCAATTTTTGATCCAGACTTGTTCAATATTAAGACTTGGTGGTAGGCTCTCTTCTGCAATTGTTTGACGTAGCAGGTAAAATGCAAGTTGTCTATGTCGGCAAGGAGAACTAAGAAAGCATGGTAATAAAGGAAAATGAAAAAGTAAGGAAAGGCTTGTGCACTTAGAACAAAGATAAAGCAGTTTAAACTTAAAGATTGATAATGCGAATGTGTGAAAATGTGAGATAAAGAAAGTAAGCTTGAATGAGGTGAATTAAGCAATGCATTTTTAAATAGCATAGTTTGCTTTATGAAGTAAAAACGTACTTCACGTTTGTCAAATACTTGTCCTCCCTTCTTATTAATAGCATTAGGCTGATAATTCACTCCACGCCTGCTCTTGCTTCCTCCTCTTATTGACGATCCATCCGTGTCTCAATCTCTTTCTTCACTTCATTTACGTGGCCGCTTTAATATTGGCACCTCTTCTATTGTACTATTCGAAAAAAATTAAGCTCTTTTTGTTGAGCTGATTGTTTTATAAATCACAGTCACATGGTTAGATGAGTGGGCAAGTGAATCAGTGTGGAAAAGGATGGAAAGAAGTGAAGAACACTGCACTGCAGCTCCATATCCACGACTTCTCACCTACTCCTTGACTCTTTCGGCTAAGCATTCCTGTTGCTTTACTCCTACCGAAGAAGCGCATAGACCAATATTGCCATTCAAAATGAAAAATAGCATTTGTCCAGGCACAGAATTAAAGCGCGCACCAGAAAAGTCCTTTTGCTTTAATCGATACCATTCTTTAAGGGTAATATGCCGATTCCTTATATCGACATTCTACTCTGCACACTTGCTTTTCGTGTCTCAAATATACTCTCAAAAATGCTCTTAACTATACTTCAGGAGGCCTGCTGGTGTAAATTAACTTGCCTATTATTCATGTCTTACTGCAAAAGCACTGCAGAACGGTACGTAAGTCCACATTTGACCAGATATGGCTAATTTAGATTGGATTGGAATATACAAGATGGGCAACCGAGGCTAGATTATGACAGGCTTGAGTAAGGCACCCTATACTTTACCATTTAAGCCAGCTGCAACACTTAAATTTGGCCCGTCCAATCAATTTGACGCAAATTGCTGCCAAGTGGTCGTCTCTTTCTTTCTTGCAGACATTAGGGATCGGGGTACGCAAACTGGAAGTGGGTTCGATGACTTCTTCGAAATAGATGGAGAGAAGCTCTCTTATCTACGTCCCATTTCTCATGTCACACTCCAACCCATCTTCGGTGAGTGTCTTTTTTGTCGCCCACCACGCTCTACAGGCTTAAGCGCATTGCGTCTTGCATTAGGTCAAACCCATCCAAAAGAGGAAGTCAGTACGCCCACCATTTTAGCTCCTTACACATATTTTTCTACTTTGTTGCCATGTGAACGTCACGCACCTCTGTGTCCTCTACCCTTCTCTTACCTTTTCCTTCTACCTCATCATTTTCCAGCACCCTCCTTGTAGGCTCCCTTTCATCTCTTACTAGTCTCAATCTCGATTGTGACATGATTAAATAATGCACAGATTCATAATCCAGATTAAACTAGCACAGATTAGACTGAATCTAACTTACTCAAACTCTGCATAGAATTGGATGCTGTTTTAGCATAGCTTTGCTTGGATTACCATCAACTCTCTATTTCCATTTTTCATACTGCCACTTTAGTTTGTCCTACTCCACTTCGCCTCAATTTCGTCTCCTGCTTCTACTTCTCCTTCACTTACCCTTTCGAAAGCAAAGTCGCAGACCAGTCGAATTCCTACCTGTCTATCCCACTTCTCAATCCTTTTTTCTATGTAGAGAATCCCTCTACCTGACTTTTTACAATGCCGAGTAAACTTGTTCGCTTTTGCTATAGACAGCCTGCTTTGTTCCCGCAATGTATTTCGTCTGTCTGTTTGTTTGCCCAAGTTTGCATGTGCAGCATTGCCAACTCTCACTTTTGTTCATTTGGCGGGTGGCCTTAATTGGCGTCTAACGAAAACAAGCAGGAACGTGTGTGTGCTTGTGTGTGTGGGTGTGAAGGCGCGTTCTCTTCATCCTCGCCAACTAACTTGTCCTTCTAGTTAATCAAATCGACTATGAGGAGAGCGCTGGCAGACTATGAGGTAGGAGGAGGAGAAGGAGAGTTGTGTGAGGGATCCAGAGGTGAGAGGCTTTCTCGTGGCACTCAAGTGGAAAAATAAAGGTAAGGAGTCAAATCGTAGGGACCAAATCGAGTACTTCATGCATGCATCGTCATGAGCAGACACTTTTCTGTGTTAAACTATTCAATCATAGTGCCGCCGTTCCTCATACCAACACGCAGTCAATCACCCTCACTTTATTAACCAGGTAGGTGCCTGATCATCCGTTCTTACTCAAATCACCCATGCTATCATCCATTGCCTAAGGTGTCTGACCATTGTGTATAACAAAAGAAAGACTCCAGTGAACATTGAACACAACTGCGATTGAGTGTGGCAATTTTCGTGCCTATTATTACCTGTGTAGTTCTGAGGCACGTAGAGTGAGCCTGTTGTGGGAGAGGGAAATGAGAGACAACTGTTCATTCGTGCGGTCATTTGTGTCCGTTTGGATGAAGAGCTGATCCGAACCAGCAGTCATAGGCCTATTTCGTCCATCATTTGTAGCCTTTCTTGTTTTATACATGACTGGTTTCTCGTTTGCCTGTAGCTAACTCATTGTGCAAAACAAATTTTCTTGAACTAAGCAGCTTGCTCTATTTGTTACATTATTTCGGGTTAATTTTTACAAAGTCGGAATTGGTTTGACTTTTGTTGTTGTTGTTGCTGTTTGTGATAGCCTTAATCAACGCAAAAAATTTTACTTGGGTATTGGAGGTGCTCTCTGCACAATTTTTTCCATGAGGACACAAAAATGTAGGCAAAACTTAAGAAATCTGCACATTCATTTCTAATTATTCGCCTGATCCATCGGTCAGTAAAACGAACAAACTTGATAGGGTTACGTGCCTAGAAAATGCAAAGCCCAAATGGTAAATTTTGCGTTTAATTTTTTTAATAAGTGAGTGAACAGAATCGAAATGGGTAACTAAAGCTTAAAGTGGGTACAAATTACTTGGGAGTGGTGAATGGGTGCTACTAATGATAGGAGTATATGGGACATAAATAGAGCTGCATTATTTAATCACGAATTCTTTAAGTGAAATCCTAAATACTGCAAGTTTTATCATTACAAAGCCTGTTTAGTGCTGCGAATTGTAGACTTAAGAAAAACGTTTTCCAAACTTACTTAGGCTTGATGGTGTCCGAATTGACATTTTTTGTGCCTTCTATCCCGACCAGCCATACCAATGGTGTCGTGGCACGCTTGTGTCAGCAACAGAATCCGTGGCTTCAGGTTTAGTTTAAGGTCAAGGCCATGATTTTGCTGCCTGTTAAGAGCAAGTAATGTTGGAGGAGCTGGTGTCTTTTTTTGCACCTCTGGTTAATGATAATGACAATGGGGCATCAAAGTGCATGAAAGCATCCCTTCGAGTCGAGCGATGAATGCGTACGAAGGACTGGCCATTAAAAAGCATGTGAGGTCAAATGTGATTTGAGATTTCATCTTTGTCCTCTTCCATTTGTGAAAGCGCATTTAATGTTATTGCGCTGCCTTTATATGCTGAGAGGATAGTTTATTTCAGCAAACTAGTGTTTATCAATTTAATCACACCCCCATGAAATTATTGATCCTGCCAAGTTCAAACACCTTGCAAGCATTCATCGCGATGACTTTGAACTGCCCTAGCAAATGAGCGTATTTAGTACAGATCGGTGTGTACGTCGTTTTTATGGTGTAAACCCAGTGGATATTGCTTGCCCTTGCCGTAGATGGGGCGCAGTAATTGCCGTCCTGTGGGACTACGACAGTGTAAAGCCCTCCATTAAAGCCAAGTCTTTTAATGGAAGCATTTGCACTTGCGAATCGAACAACCTTATAGCAAAGGGCATGGAAGCAGCTATTACTTGGGAGGTAGAAAAGGTTCCATCGTCCTTTCTCGAATTGGTTTACCTGGATGGTGAGGCGACCCATCTGGCTATGTAAGCTTGTTAGTTTCCTGATTTACACCCTATTCAGATTGCCCTTCGATATCTAAGAAACGGTTGTACTGACCCTGATCAGATTCACTTTTGCTGTTACTTAGTGTGCATATGCGACGTGTGCTTCGTAGCACCAAATAAAGGCTAGCTAGAAAACTGATTGACGAGTTGCCAAAACAATCTTAATTTATTACTCAAAGTATCGCACATCAAAAACTGAGGGTGATTAGACTCTGGAGCTGTGAAATGAAACGTCTTAACATTCACATTATGAAGCCTTGGATTTTACTTTAGCAAGTAGGCGTACGAAGGAAGCCAATCGAAATAAAAAGGACCTAATAACAAATAACAAGCTAGGGCTAATAAAAAAGCCAACTTGTTCGAGCAAAGTAAGCCCCGTTAACCGAAAGTGATGGCCACCAAAACTAACACTACTTACGTACTTCTCGCACAAATCTAGCTAATCACTTCAATGCTGTCCGATAAAATAAATGAGCTTCTAATTGTGTGCATGTATGGCAAGTCGAAAATTATTGCGAGTACCTAGTTTTTTAGGCGTTAAATCATAAGGCGAAAATGCAAACTAAACAATTTATTTGGCAAGCGTAAGAAAACTAGCAACAAATTCTGGCTTTGGAAACGCGTTAAAATAACACTATAAGAGTCTTGAACCCACGCTATTGCAATTAAAATGACAATTTAGCAGAACCTTACAAGCAGTGTGACCGCTTGCACTAGTCACTCGATACCCACGCCAAGGACTGTCATCACACAATGCGTCAGTGAGACATCTCTTATCACGCGTCTCAAATACTCACAAATGGTCATCAGCACCACCATCGCGACCACCAGAAGCCACGCTAACGTATAGCACCCCATTAACGCGCCTGCTAACACTCTTGCAAAAGACAATGAATGCACACACGCAGCAGAGAAGTCGATTAGCGCACATTTAAAAAGTGAAGCTATCGCATCATATGCAAAGCAGAGGAATGCACCACAGAACATGCACTTTTGAAGCAGGCAAATTTTCCAACGGACGTGATTTCGCGTTCAAGTCTTCCGTGGCAAGGAAGCACATTCACTCGCTTGGTGATGTAGGGCTCTACCAACAGCAGCAACAACAACCAGATCTGCATATGAGTGCCACAGATGGTTGAGCAGCAGCAGCAGTTGATATATCATTAACGACATAATGCGTTAACTTTCCTGAAGGAAGATGCTTTAAGAAGGGAGTGAAAAATGAACAAGTATTTGGAGAAGGACCTATAATGCATTTTGCTTTCTATTATGCGATGCGAGATAAAGGAGCCCCCACACGCCCACATTCGGGTCACGACTAATTAATCAGTTACTTCCATTTCTCCAAGCTCCAGTCACTAACGATGTTGGGACCAAGCACCAGGAAGGCACTCCTACAGTCACACGAGAGATGGATTAGAAGTAGATGAAAAGTTAGAACGGAGGTCACTAAAGCGAAACTATACTCCACAGCTTCATCTTGTCCTCATTGGGGAAGATGTGCAACTGTATTGATGATGACTTGAAGGCGTAGATTGTTTTGAAGGGGTTTCCGCATGTGTCCTGTTTTCAAGACTATCTATGTATAAACTGCTGAAAAATAGGGAAGATATTTGTAAAAGGAAAAATAAATGTGATGAGGCACTTAAAGGAATGGATCACGTAGTTCACTCCGTCTTTATTCTTTGATCCGGGTGACTCCACCGTGCGGCACACTCTCACGAAAGGCTGTAGCCAAGGTAGGATCCAAGACGTGACACAATCCAAGTCGGTAAGATCATTTAATGCCTGTGGCGCTGGTGTTAGTGGATGAAGTAGGCGTACCCTTGAAAAGATTGCCCAATCGTTCTCCATTGGCAAGCCGTATGCGTCTTGAGCACATTGAGCAGGAGCGATTTAAGCAAATGCAAGCCAAGGTGGTAAAGATTCTACTTCGAATGCGACTTCTACCTGTAATTCACGCTCTTGTCGAATAGTCGATCTACCGTTTGGCTTCAACATAAGTGAGGTTGTTGTTTTACAATTCGCTTTGCTTCCGCGGCTCGCTTTTGTATGGTGCACATGAAATCAATTTGCAAAAGGCATCTTGAAAGCATTATTATCAAAAAAAGGAGTCTAGGCTGATTGTCGGCAAGTTAACCAAACGAAACTCAAATTGGCAACGAAGACAACATCATTAAAAATGCAAGCAGTTCAGATTGGAACTAGAGACAATTGAGATTAAGGCCGGTTATGAGGATGAAGCCCTACGCAATTGTAGCATAATTAAATTGCTACGGTGCCAAAAACGTGGGTCTCCACTCAAACTATAGCATTTTGTGCTAAGCAGCTGCACTGAGTGTGCATCAACAAAAGGTCAGGTAGCATGGGTATTACACTGCGCCGTATCTTGTTAATTTCGGTTCATAATTAACTAAGAGTAGGAATCAAATTTTAGGGCACCTGCGTTCAGATGAAGTCCAGTTTAATTATAGGACGCTTGATGCCATGGAGTGAACACAATGTAATGCGAATGATCTCAATACGAAAACGAATAGCATAAGTACTTAGCTGCGTTCTGCAGCAGCACGACGATGACCATGCTCTATCCCTTCCTCCACTTCCTTTCTGCAAACGTCCCATCTTCGTCTCTCACCCAACTATTATCTTGCACCAATTAGCTGAACGAATCAGCCGCAGTCAGCGCCAAGGTAACAGTTGGCCTAAATTGTACCTTTTCAAGCTAAATAGTCGCAAATTTTTTACTGAATTCATACCTCGCTGCCCCTGCCGCTACACAGATCCACTTATAGGAGATGCCGTCAGAAGCCTACAGAAGGCGACGTTAAGAGGCACCACGTTACACGTGCTACTAATCGAGTTGCACGTGCCAGATTGGAAGAGGTTAATCGCACAAAAGAAAACTGTCAGAGATGCTCTTATACGCCTTCTACCGTCTTCTATTATTCATTCTGCTTTGCATTGTCGTTCTCACCATTCAATCATTCACCAGTGCCTCCCTTCCGCTTCATTTTCTCCTTCTTTTGCCCCCCACTTTCGTTGACTTCCTATCCATCTTTTCGTTACTCTCGAAGTCCCGCCATGCTTCATCAGAGCCATCAGGGTGCCAAAAGAGATAAATGCAGTAGAAATTAAGGGAAAGTTATACCGTCAGCCACTCCTCCTCCCCTACTCTACCTGCTTTATTTTCTCCTTACTCTCACTTCATTCATCTCTTATCCAGTGCATATCACATAGAAAAGGAATACTGTGCTCAGTCTCTCCGAGCATGCCATTGAATAGGAGGTGTAAAATTCCACTTACTGAGTCAAATTCTTCATATTACACTTGGTCACATGGCCAGTCGAGTGGATAAGTTAGTCACTTCGGGAATAGATAAGAAAAAATGATTAGGAAATTCTGCATACTGCACTACAGCAATGTGCAGAGACATCCTACGATGCCCATTTTCAATCTTCTTTCCTCATTCCATAACCTCCTTTATTCCACTTCTACAACTTCTCATCCCTTTGCCTCTATCTCAGACATTCCTTTGTCTTTTATGGCAGCAAATGCATCTCTTTACTTACCGAAGAACCTTGCATAAAGTTATTATCTTCAGTGATGCAAAGAAACGATTAATCAAAGGATAGGCTTAAGGATGTTTACCAGAAATGCCCTTCCTTCTTTAGGGTAAGTGGTCTGTTCCCTTAGTCATCTCATAACTCCCACGATGCTTACTGCGCTGTGCTTACTTTTCGTCTCTTACGTGCATTTGCATTCTCTGAATAAGCAACAGCACCAGAGGACCAATCGATGAACAGCAGCTTGCTCAATGCTCATGTTCATCTACGGATGCATTGTAGCAGAGTTTACATAACTAAGGTTGAACAGATATGGCTAGATTGGACTAGATCACAACAGGCAAGATCGGATACCTGCAATAGTTTGTGACAGACGTGGATAAAATAAGAAAGAGGAGATTAGACAGAGCTATCCGATCTATCTTGTATGCCTCATCCTCAGAGGAGCCTTATACGTTACCACTCAAGTCAACCCCACAACAAATTCGGTGAAATGAGGCTTTCTATTTCCCTCTCGTAGATATTACGGATCGAGGTGCATACTTAAGAACTCGGTTTGATGAAGTCTTTAAAGTGAGCGAAGAGGAGGCCTCTTGCCTACTCCTCCTTTCCCATATCGATCTTTAGCACATTATTGTTAAGTGTCTCCTTCGTCTCCTGCTGCGCTCAATATGCTTTAAAGTGTTGCATCTCGCATTGTGACCCACCGCGTGTACTCCATGCATTCAACTCTACAATGCATTTACATTGTAATTTTTTTACCTTTGTTTCCCACTTTAGTGACACGAGGACGTGTAGCTCCCCCACCCTTCTCGCGCTTCTCTCACCATCACCTCTCTTAAATCCAACATAAATTCTCCTCTTGCTCCCTCTCCTCTTCCTACCTCACCAACCGCCGGCGTCCTCTTGACTAGGGCATTATTAAATCAAGCAAAGAAACATGATCAGATTAGATTAGTAATAAGCTAGACTAAATCTGTCCAGACCACACTGTACTTAAAACCAAACGTCGTTTTGCATAGCCTAGCGTAAATTGCCGAAAATCATATAATTTTGTGCTTCTTTTGGCTACTCTAGCTTGTTCTGCATCACTTTGGCTTAATCCTATCTCCTCCTCTTCCTCTTCTCTACTTACTACTTCGTGATCCATAGGCTGGCCGAACTCCTGTTTGCCTTTCTAATTGCCCACTTCCTACATTCACCTTGCAAAGAGCCCCTCTACCTGAAGCTTCACAATTTCGGGTAAGAATGTGCGCTTGCCTCCTTAGTCCATCTGTGCCCTTTTCACTATATGTGTCCATGCCTGTTTGTCTGTTTGTCTACCCGAGTCTGCATGTGTGTTATTGCCCAATTCAATCTCCCTCTTTTTGGACAGTCAACTTAATTGGTGCTGCGCGAAAACAGGCGGGAAAGTTCGTGTGTGTGCGTGTGTGCGTGTGGACTTAAGTGTACACGGATTCAAGGGCTCATTAGTTCCATCTTTTCCTTTAAGCTTGTTCTTATAGACGACCAAATCGACAGTTCCATCCTGAGCCTAGTAACATCTCCTTTGGTCTTAAGTTGGATGGCCGGTCAGCTGCCCATTTACTTTTAACTCCACACATCGCCAGTACTTTACCACCCACCAGCTCACTTCATTACATTTAATCGTTTTTTTCCTGCGGCTTCCCTAATTCCTTTTTTTCCTTCCTTCAGATTGAATTGGACATCTCATGGTGGGAAGAGAGTAGTATTAATACGCCTATGAGTTGCTTCGCACGGCGGTCGACTTTGAGTCAGCAAATGCTAAAGAGAGGCAAGTCAAGCAATGTAGCACGTAAGACTGGTGCATACCTTGATGCCAATTGAAGGCGGTCTGTTCTCTTTGTCGCCAGTAATCCATATTGCCTGTGTGAGAGCTGCAAACGGCGAAAATGCAGTGCAAGCGGTAGTAAATAAAGGTGATACACCTGTCATTCGACGGCTGTATGACTCGCGACTGGAGAGCTGTAGTGCCTCATCCCTATGCTGCGATGAAACAAAAGACGCTGGTGGGGCGCCAACCTAATACAAGATCAGACACGCGCTGGCTAAGCCCCTGCTTTCCCCTTGGCACTTCGAGAGACAAAAAAGTGGGGAGGAGCAATCAAGAGTGAAGTTATAACCTGCCCACATTTGCTACTACATGGGAATTGAGAGGAAAACAAAGACAATAAATTACAGAATAGCAGTCGCGATCAATGAGAGATGAAACAAGTTGAATATGAGCAAAGCAACGCATACGGGCTATTTGAGGTACCACTGGTGGCTAAAACTTGTTTGTTATTGTTTTGCACAATAACATGAAGAGAGATTTTGAACGAGACCATACGAGATAAAGTGGAACACAATGATGTAAGCGTAGTCTCTTACTATCCATTGCCATTATAGGCTCTTTGTAATTCGAATAAGCTTGCAGTGGAAATGTTTACTACGAGAACGGCCATAGGTAATCGCAGACGGAAACTCCGTTCTGAGTCTTATCACAGCAATTTAATTGCGCTCCTTTAAGGAAGTGACTGAATATGAGTTTATTGTGTTGTGCTCCTGAACTCAAATCTGTTGCTCCTTCCATACTCAGTCGCAACGAGAGCGCAGGAAGTCATTCGACTGCCAACGCAGAGATACGTAGTCGCACGAAATAATTTTGCCTGTTGTTGATGGCTCTTCAGATGCTGACGAAGTCTCACAAGAAAAGTTAATTTTCACGTGTTGGTGACGCCTGTGCGCCCGTCTAACAAGATCCTCATTAACGAATCGTTGAATGTCAAATTCTGAAGGTCTGGTCAGTGTATGAATAGGCAAAATTGCACAATCTACCAGTTCCTTTATGTAGACCATCTTCAGACCACGCATTACTGCAATGCTGGGACAAGAGAATAAAGTAGTAGGAATTTGCGCTACAACAACCGATACGTTTATTGCTTAACCTAGAGGCGGAAAGTCAGCCAAAATTATGCAAGACAGACTTTTTTTAGCGATTAAACTGAGTTTATTACCAGCTCTCGTCACCTACTCATCAGAAACAGAACCGTTTGTGGGACCAATTTAAACTTACTCCACACTGGTGATGACCGCAGGATGAGCAAGAGGAGACTGCGGAGCTTGCAACGTCAAAATGCGCTGTTCCCACCACGTATTTTATAGGGGTAGATGCGAGACTTTGTAACTCTATCTGCTGGATAAGGAAAACTTTCCGGAAGACCTGCCGACGAAGGAATGGACCACCTGTTCATAAGGTCACTGACTTTGACTGCGGCTTAAAGATTTCGTCAACGCTTTTAACAGGGGAAACATAAAATTCTCAATTAATTCCTGATTGACGTAAAATGCGGCCTGTGAAATAGAGAAACTAAGTTTATGTGATTGGATTCGACTAAGAGATAAATCACTGATATACTTTAAGATTTTGCTTTCTATGTAACACAGGTATTAAAACGCCAAATCGTGTGTGCCTGTGGGGTCTTCTGCTATTCAGTGGACCCATTTAGCTGAACAATACTACTTCAATTTCACGCTAAGTTACCAGTAGCCTGCCACTTAGCTGAGTGTTTTGCAATCCAACTATTACACGCCGTTGCTTTGCAAGTAGAAACAATATATTCGCCGAATGCACAAGTAATTGCTTTCATTTCGTTTTCTAAGGTGTTACGACTCCTACTCTGTGGTCCTCCTGGGAGGATTCGTCCCTGAGGTAAATCAGTAGATCCTGCTGTCACCTCTACATTACGTCAGCACTACACTCCCTGCCCTAAAATTATGACTTACCTTGTCTTATTTTCGAGTGTTAACAAAGTTTTTGCATCTGCTACATGCCGATATTCCCCATCTAACGAGGTGAAAATCACAAGAGTCAAGCAACCAAGCATTCCATGCCTATCCGTTCCTTTCATTCAGCTTAGCGAACAGTCTCACTCAGCCCATCGTCACATCTGCAATTTTACCATCCAACCGAATTGGAAATAAAGACTAGAAGGCATTACAATAGTTTGATATTGGCCTCAAGGTCAAAAGCGTCCTTTGCTTTTTTACTGATTTCGATGTACAAACTCCTCCCCAATGGCCTTCGTTCTCAAGCAAGAGTAATAATTTTGAGCACCCTATGCACCATAATGCAGTGATAATACCTCGAGTCCGTGGTTACCTATATGGGTTCGTCAGCCAACGCTGGTAGCAGACACGCATTCCTCCATGTAGCGTGGAAATAGCGCTAGAGCATCTCATCAGTGACTGCGTTAGTCGACGAGTAATCTAGTAGCATTTGGCTTTAGAAAACATAATCTGGCTGGCATAGGAAACATCTCTTTGGTGCATTTTAGTGAAAGACTTAAAGCAGTCAACTGAGTGGTTGGTCCCACTAACGTCGCATGAGTTGGAACAGCAACGTCAGACCCGTTGAACAATTGTTTCAATAAAGTGATTGAGTTGCAGACTTTAGGAGTGAATAAGTGATCGACAATCTGTTGGCTCCATCGTCGTACTCGAGTCTTATCCAAGTTATCGAGGGTTCCGTTGGATGCTTCATAGAAGGTCTCCTCCAGCTAACAACTCAAAGAAGGTAAGCACAAACGAAGTGAGAAAAACGAACTAGCTAATGAAAAACCAAGTGGCTAGCCCGTAACGAAAGTAATGAAGTTGTAATGCAGACTCAAATTGTTGGCCGTTGCAAGGGAATCAGAATCGTGCAGTCAACCTTTCAAAAGAAGCCCAACTTGCTCCCTAATTAGGCCAAATTTTAAGCAGGATGATTGCGCTCCTATGAGATAAACACATTAAGTACTATTTATTTATTAAAGTCTGCTTAACGAAATTATGACGAGTTTCGTCTTTAATAAGCATAGCAAAGCTGCCTTACTTTATGTGGTGGTAAAAAGAGCAACCAATCATCAATAAGAGACTGAATTGACATTGAACACTGAAGTCATGAGGAAAAATCTGGCCCCTAATTGGCCATAGAATTTTTGCCAAGCTACTCGGAGTTCAGAGCGGGGCTTTAAATGCACAGCGGGTGCGTCCTCATCGTTCGCAACTCCATAGCTGTCCCGAAAGATTAGGATTGAGGAAGAAATCAGGGACAGGGGACATAATGGGTAGGAAATGCCAGAACGAGGAGGAGAAAAAAGAATAGAGTTTAAGAATTTACTTCGGATCGAAACAATTAACTGCATCCAAGCCATAAGCAAGGACACATTTGCATGGGTTTAAGCTTTATCATCCACTTATTTGTTCATGCGGTTTTTTGCAGCTCGACTTGCCCTGAAGTTCAATCGATCGAATTGTGGATCGATAGACCACCCAAATGAAAAGAGAAATGCACTGACTGCATAGCATGCGGTCTTATTGATTCATCGACCTATGCACGGACTCGTGCGCTTGAATCAGCAACGAGGCGTTGGAAGGGAAGAGTGCAGAAGACCTGGATATAGACAATACACCCACCCACTTGCCCACCCGACCCCATTGGGGGCGTTGCTTTGACCACCTCTTTCTGAAGTATGCGAATTGCACACCTTCTTGAAAAAAGGATCACCGAACTGCTGCGAAGGAGGAGGCTTAAAAGCCATAGAGTCCTTCCTTGCAAAAAAATGTTGCAGCTGCATCAATAAGAGTTAGTGGCAGCTCACGTCCATTTAACCACCACCACCGCAGTTGTGCTCGCTTTTAGTCCATGCGTTATTCATGGTCCCAAAACACCAACCTCTTGTCAGTGACTTGAGCAGACCAGTAAACGGTTGCGCTCTAATGGGAGAATAGCATCACTTGCGGGGAAACCCAAGTGTAGACGATGCAGGCACTCACGTGGTGGCACCGCTACTAATACCACCAACGAAAAGCCTATTAATTTCCGGCGACCAAGTACAACACTTTCTAGCAGAGAGATGGAATTATTACAAAAGACATCGGTACCAATAAGGCAGTGTTTCGAAATTGAAATCAAAAATCCTTCAAATGCAAAAATTTGTGTTCAATAAGAAATGCGTAGCCAATGTAAAAATGCTTTCAACAAAGCGCTGGACGCTAGTTTTGTCATTCTCTTTATAATGCACCCTAAAACTTGTGCTTGCATTTCATTTCCAATAAAAACGCTTAACAACAGCAGCACTAAAATACCAAAATGCTTAAATCAGGCCAACAAAGTAGCATCCAGTCACAAAATTTGCGGCCGGAAACTCGCGAATCGCAGGGCTGACATAACACTTCCCCTTGTAAAAAACATTCTATATCATTTTTTGTGCATCCTCGACAAGCCTCTCGTGGTAATGATGTGGTATGCACAAGAATTCAGCGAATAGCACCTAAGTTTTTAGTAAATCCTTGCTAATGAAGGCCAATGGCAGCACCTAGGAGAGCAGACGCAGAAGCACTGCGCCTACAACTGCATTACCAAAGTAGTCGCAATATCTTCAGTTTAATTGATCCAACGGGTCAACTCCTACTCCAAAAGTAGAAAAGGCAAATACCCTCCATCAGCTCGTTCGTTTACACTGCAAATAACCTTCTTGCTAGCCTTGGGTTGGCGCTAAACAGCACACGTCACACATAAACACTAAGTAACATCAAGTTTGATTCCGGTCAGGGTCGTAAAAACCGTTAATTATTTGTCCGAGGGCTTTCTGAAAGAAGGTTGACACCAGGCATTTAACACGTTTTTATAAGTTTTAGCAAAGAACTTAGGCAATGCATGCTGCATTTGATTTGACAAAAGTAGGGTCCACATTATTATTATTCATTTTAATTTTTTGAACAGAAACTTATTATTAATTTGTTTTGCGTCTGGTTATGCTTTATATTAATGAAAATACGCACTTCTTGTTTTAAGCGAATGGGAAAACAGGGTTCTTTAAGTGTGTTTTGAAGGTCAGGGGCGGGAAGACAATTTTAGCCTGATCGTGGAGTACTACGGTTGCTCTCCAGAGGTCGACTCACGCTCTTCTTAGGCTTTCCGACATAGTTGTCGTGCATTGTCCTTCAGTCTATAACGAAGATGTCCAGAAGCAACCAGCCTTCGAATCGTAAGAGGGAAGGAAAGGAAGAGAAGAAAATGGAAGAGGCTTCTACACAGGTGGCAGCGTTGGCGGACCTCCCCCACTTCAAAGAAGGAATGAACTTTGGAGACTGGATGAAAATCGTGAGGTCCAATATCCACTTATATCCTCAACGGCAGAGAATCCCGCTCATCCTTCATGCTGTTCCGCAAGAGCTTTTCTCGGCGGCGATAGATGCAGGGGTCTCTCCTGACTCCGACATTGACCATTGCTGCAAGACGCTGGATCAACTTGTCATTGACCAGCAAGAGCAGTCGCTGGCTAAAGATTTTTTTCGTCACAATGAAAAGCCAGGCGAAAATGACAAGGACTATGCTAAGGCTCTGCAACTCCTGGCCAAACGGGCCTTCAGATGCTGCCCACCAAACAGGGTAAAAAACTGGGTGGCCGTTCAATTTAGAGCCGGAGTCCGACCACCAACCATCGCGGCGAAGCTTCACGCCATGAGGACCAACGATCTCAGTCAGTTGGTGGAGGCAGCGACTAGGAACCGTCAAGAACTCCTTCTGACACAGTCGTCTCAGACGTCCAACCGCCAGACGAACCTCACACGTCCACGTTTTACTCTGTCGCGCCATGCTCCACGAGCGGGTGAGCCGTACTTTTCTTGCCCTGCTTACCCCCTATGGTTCACTCCCATTTATGCGAGTCTGTGGCAAGCTAGAAGGATGTCCTTGCAGTTTTCTCCTTGGCTCAGGTGCAGCTAAGTTATTAGTGAATCTCCAAACTTTTCGAAATCTCTGTAGCAAGTTTCGCACTAGTCCTCTCTCTACAAAACTACTATCAGCGGAAGAAATATGAAGTAAGAAGAAGAGATGTCAATAATAGTCTTAATGGGGAAAGAAAAATAGACGGTGCAATTTGCCATGTGTCCAGAATTGATGTGAAGTGTAATACTTGGCGTTTGCTTCCTTCATAACACCAAAGCGATCTTGAGTTCTGTTAAAGGCGCCTTTGCGACTCGGCACACAGAATCTATAGTGATTTTTTATTGCGGCTGTGGGCATCTCCATTAACATCTTCGATGGGTTTTTTTCCGGTTAACGCAGTTCACCGAGTAAGGAAGCGGATACCGGCAATGCCCCGGATTACGTACTACGTCTAAAAGAAGGGATAAGAAAGGCGTTTCATCTTGCACGGCGACACCCTAAAATGTCTCCTACTAGAGAAAAGAAATACTATGACAAACACGGTCGACTTAGCGTCTATCATGAAGGAGTCTTGTTCAAATACATAAGTCGATTCCTACGCCTGGAATGCATTGCGAAATTTCACAACCCTTAGTGATAAACACCGTCCATGTAGTAAAAGTTATCTCGTCCACCAACTACCTCGTCCGGAATGCACAACTCCGTACCCAGCCAATAATTGTCTATCACAATATAGTCCGACCTTACAAATTTCCCCCTAGTCGGATACGAGGATGAAATCCACGTAGTTGTAAAAGGAAGAAAACCATCTAGCAGCATAATTAAAGCGAGCCAACAAGAGCAGCACCGAGACGGTGCTCAAAAGGCGAAAGGGCTGTGCAATACTTATGTTCTTTAAATATGCTTTGTAGGCCAGAGGCGGGAGAACATCTCAAACCTGATCGTAAAACATCGTGGCAGCTCTCCAGAGGCCGACGCATCCCCGTTTTGAACACTTCTACAGTATCGCTCTATACCTTTCCCCAGACCTATAATAAAGATATCAAAGAATACTAAGACTTCTACTAGTAAGGGTAAGGAAGGGGAGAGGAAGAACCTTCCGCAACTACTGGAATACTGTACTTGTTTGGACTGCCCGTTTTGGTCAGGGTCACGAAGGTGCCATATGGTCCTAGCTGCGTAAGCTGGCCTCCGGGCCATACCAGCAGCTCATTTCCCTCTACCTCTTGAGCATATATGTTTACCTTAGTATTCCTGTAGCGTCTCGAGGCTCTCCCGAAGGCAAAAGAAGGCAGAATGCTGAGGTAGAATACGTGTGTATATATTCAACGGGCAGAGGGAAATAAGCTGCTGGCATGGCCCAGCGGCTAGCCTATGCAGCTAGGGCAAGGTGGCCACCCCTCTGACCCTGGCCGAAAACCGGTAGTACAAACAAACAAAGTACTACAATTTCGCCTTCTTTGGTCTTCAAGGAAGACTCGAGACGTTACAATTACAACAATAAAATAAGAGCCTCTGTTGGCTTGAAGTGATAGGACAAAGTTAAAGATAATTCATTAACTTAAATTCAGTTTGGTTGATGATGATTTTGTACTTCCTGTGATTGTGTTCTGCCTGCTGAACACCATAATTTTAACGATTTTTAGGTAAATTACCTACAACATACGTTGTTCGTGCTTTAGTGCAACACTACTTCATTTCGGTTGTTTTTACATGACTTTAGTAGATCCTGTTAAACAGGCAAGCGACCTGCACACCCTCCGCAAAGCCGCCACACTATTAACTATTTTCAAGAAGAAATATGAAAAAGGAAAGAGTAAAGTTGTTAATGTAATTCGCATCAAATAGGGGCACACTAGTAGAATATTTGAAAAAAATTTGCGCAATTGAATGTTCAAAAAATTAGTAAGTTTGTCACATAACAGCAGGAGTTAGGCAAAGTAATTAAACATACAATCCAAAGCGCAAAGTTAAGCTTACATCGGAAACGTAAAAGATCCTGAAAGCGCATATACACTGGGAGTTGAAATGGAGCGTCTCGAGATCGTTTTGAAGACGAGAATGCAAAAAATACCAGGGCAGAATATGTAATCAATAGACAGAAGAATGGGGCTGCCAGCATGGCCCGGAGGCCAGTTCAAGTAACTAGGGCAATACGGCCTGTAGCGTTCCGAGGCTTCCTCGAAGGCAAAAGAAGGCAGAATACTAGGGTGGAATATATATATATATATCCACGGGCAGAGTGAATTAAGCCGCTGGCATGGCCTAGCGGCCAGCCTACGTAGCTAAGGCAAGATGGACACCCCTGTGACCCTGCACGGCCGCCTCTGTGTGACCGAAACCAAAACAGGTGGCCATGTCAGACAGAGCACTACAATGCCACACATTACGACGCGATAATGGAACCCTCGGATTGTGTTGGTGGTCATTTGAGAGGCCAAGTAACGCAATGTTAAGCACTGGGCAGAGCATTAAAATATTGCAGGGGGTAAATGGCATTATGATGGAGCCCGTTGGACAGGGTTCCAGGCAATAGATGTATGAATTGAGCAAAAGGCTTAAAAGTACTTTGCCTTGTTAAATTAAATATCGTGCGTATCGTTTATGCAATACTTAGTTCAATCTCGTAAACTAGTTTGGCTACGTATCTCAACACGTAATTTTGATGGATTTTGAGTGCTGATATCATCGCAAAGTCGTTACTTATGTAGTGAAGTTTAAGAAGTTGGTGAAGCCCTGCTTCTTGCTGTGAGTTATTTTGTGCTCCATTACTTTCAAGATCAATGCCATGAAAATGTATGCATGTATGAATGTCTGCTCAAACTACCATCAGCACAGCCTCCACTACAAGAATGCGAGGATTTAAGTTACGATTAGCGTGTGTTCCAAACAACAAAGTCCTTACAGTGGTAACTAGTAGCTTGCGTGTTCCGTCAGTGAACCAGCAAAAAGGATTCAGGATGAGGAGAAGGAGGACAGTTGCTATTGCAACTCCCTTATCCCATGCTAGGCCTGCCTACTAAAAGTTTCTTTGACTGGAGTGCTATTGCTA
>JADWOT020000076.1:0-15000 GCA_036345935.2 Taenia hydatigena | reverse complement strand
CTGAATCGACGCTCAGTAGGAGTTGACGTCAGGGTGAATATTTAATCGCACATTGGCTAGGGTGGCAGAGGTTGCAGATAGACCGAGATCACAAAAAGAGATCGAGGATGAGGAAGAGGGGTAGAAAGGCATCCATCTGCATTCATGTTGTTAACAAAATCACCCTGTCACATAATCAACAAGGTGACAGTGTTATTCCATATAAAAACATTATTAAAAAATACTGACATTGACGAGTTGTGAGCGATGCAAGGAGGGAAGGTGGTAAAGAAGAAGATCCACCTGCCAGACGATGAAAGTGCTGCGTACTGATATACCCTATTTACAGGACCTCAAAAGCAGTATGACCGCTCACACTAGTCAATCGAACTACACACCAAGGACTGCCGTCACACAATACAATAAAACATCCCTTCTTATGTGCTCTATATACTCGCAGATGGCCATCACCACCATCACCGCGACCACCAAAAGCACCAACAGCACCCCACCCACCCGCCTGCTCGCACTCTTGCAAAACCCAATGAACACACATGCTTACACTCACCGGAGAAGTCGATTAGCGCACATTTAAGAAGTGAAGCTATTGCAGCATATGCAAAACAGAGAAATGCGTCACAGGACAAACACTTTTAAGGCAGGCTAATTTCCCAATGGACATGATCTCGCGTTCACGCCTTTCATGGCAAGTAAACACATTCACCCACTTGGTGGAGTGGGGCTTTAACAACAGCAGCAACAACCAGACCCGCATTCGAGTGCCACAGATGGTTGAACTGCAGCAGCAGCATTTTACATATCATCAACACGAGCTTTTTCAATCCACCCCAAATAAGTTTCCTGAGTGAATTGTTTTGTAGATCAGGCCCATCCCAACACTTCTCTCTGATTCGTTTACACAACAATGAACCATTTAAATCAGCTAATGCGTCAGTGCTCCTACAGAATGAGGCTGTAAAAAGGAAGTGAAAAATTTACAGGTATTTAGAGAAGGGTCCTGAGTGCATGTTGCATGACATTATGCCACACGTCCACATTTGGGTCATGACTAATCAATCAGTCCGGTGAAGGTTGTCATTTACTTCCATTTCTCCCAGGCTCAGTTGCCAGAAGTATTGGGAATGAGCACTAGGCAGGTAATCTTACGGTGACACGTAAGATGGACTAGAAGTAAATAAAAAGTTAAAAAGGAGGTAACTAAAGCGAAGCACTTCTCCACAGCTGCGTCTTGTCCTCGTTGGGGAACATGTGCAACTAGCTTGATGATTACTTGAAGGCCTAGACCATTTGGAAGGGGTTTCTGCAAGTAATTTGTTCTCACAACTATCCATGCATAAGCTGTTGGAAAAGTGAGAGAGCTATTTTTAGAATGGGAATGGACGAGATGATGCACTTGAAGAAATGGATCACGTAGAAAACTCCAAACCCGCTCCAACGTCTTTATTCTTTCGGTCGAGTGACCCCACCATGCTGCTTGCTTTCACGAAAGGCAGGGGAACAAAGGAACAAGAAAATAAACGCTCTAATCAATGGGAAATAGTTACCATCAACCTGACGGTGGGGCATCTCAGACACCAGCCTATGATAAGGGTGCTTGAGGGTATGTGGGTGCAAAGGCACATTTATCCCATTTACCCTTTTCAAAACTGTTCTTCTAGTCAACCAAATCAACAGTTCCATCCTGGGTTAAGTGAGGTTGCTCGTTTGATGGCTGGTTGATGTCCTATTTGATTTTAGCTCCACAATTTGCTTGGATTGCCTCACTTACTCACCCACCAACTCATTTTACCGTAATCAATCGCTTTCTTCTTTCCATGGCTTCTCTACTTCCATTCTTTTTTAGATTAAAGTGAATACACCGTGGTAGGAAGAGAGGAGAGCCACAAAGTCTGAAAGGCATCCATCACAGCGGGCGACTGTGGATCAGCAAACGCCAAAGAGGGACGAACTTGGCAACGCGGCGCATCAAACTGGCGGAAACTCTCAAAGCAGATGGAGGCAGGATGCGGTTCCTCAGATCTCTCATCCCTAGATGTGACAACACTTACCGGTGCCTACTGATGCAATGTCCACTCTTTGCACACACTGTTGGGTTGCAGTCGATGATATCAATGTTTCCGTAATAAAGGTGTTAACTTATCTGGTGCAGGTCAACTGGATACTCGCCTGTTGGATGGATGTAGCTGAGAATCGTCGAAGAATAAGCCGCAGATGATCTATCATTCATTGTTTGAGGGCCTTTACGTTACGGTAATGGTCTACCGTCACACGCGTGGGAGAACGTTTTTAGAACACTAAAGCAAGAGAGCTCCTTTGGGAAGAATGTGAGAGAGAAAGGAGAGAGACGTGAATAGGACGGTAGTCTTATTCTCTCACATCCACAAATCGCAGTATAAATTAGCGCATTTTGGGCGCCTCCATGTGACTAACCAGCTTCAAGTCAGGTGAAAGTCATTTAGAATGGTCACCGGCTAGTGTTTTAGCACAATTAAGGCACACAGCCGATTTGCTGCAGCTAATGTCTTCTGAGTAGGAATATTGCCTCTTGAAAGGGGTTTTGTACGTGCACACTAACTATCCCCTTTAGGAATGACAAGCCATGATGAGGTGCGATAAGATGAGCTAAGCTGGGCTGAGAGAGGTTGGAAAGAGACGTCGAGAGAGGCTATTGACAGGTTGGTGTGTCACATTGTCACAACCAAACTACAAACTAAAGAGATTAAAAACATCGAAATCGAATTGCTAAGAGGCACAAATTACGGCAATGCCTCACAACGTTCTGTTGAAGAAGTTTGCCCCATAAAGAGTTGTTTTTAGGCTCCCGCACAGTACTGGTCCTAAATCAGATTAAAGATGACATCTATTGGCGATCTCCGTGCACTCGAGGATTCTACATATTTTAATAGGTAAGCCCAAGCATTCATTGCTCGTCGTCCCCCACCACGTTTTATATGTAAATCAGAGCTATTGTTTTTACGTGAAGCTTGCTAGTCTGCTTCATATTAGGCTCGCTTAACTTCTCTGTAGCACAATCTTTTGAGGCGAATTCGTCAAATCCAAATGATTTGTCAGGTTCTTTTAGCAACCTAACATTTAGTGCACACGCCAATGAGAGGAGCTCGGTGTATCCGGGCTCATAACACATAGCAGTCAGAAAAACAAATGTCCAGACATTTGTCTCTTCGACACTCCACACATGGTTGCAGTTACCCAGTCATGTATCATCTTAGCAATCATATTGGACGGATCTGGTGGGCTAACGCTGCTAGCATAGCTCTGGCTGTAACCTATGCCGACCTGGTGAAAAGGAAGGAGATCGGCGCTATGCGCTTAGTTCACTTAAGCTTTAAGCACAGCAATGTGCTTATTGTAGATTTGGACCAATGCAGGGAAACGACATTTTGCATGATTCGCAGTGAGGAGTTTCTAGACAACGGAAAATAAGTGCAAAATACAGATTGTGAAAACTTTAGCGGGTGCAGTCGCATTTACTCTTCCTTTACCGAATTCTGGATTTGGCTTTTGGACTGCGGAACACAACAAATGAAGGGGATCGGCTGCCGTACGTGGATGTTGATTTAGAGCGAATGAGTGCCCCTCAGTGCGTGCACGGCTTAGAGGCCTCAAGTGGGGCATGAGAAGATGCTAATGGCAACGAGTAAAATGAATAACTCTTGAATACGAAGGTGTAAGCTTGCCTGGAGCAAATGAAGTTTGCACTCTCCTTGCTGGTTAGACAGATGGAGCAGTGGGCCATGGAGGAATAGGCGGTAGATGATCCATCATTCATTACTTAGGTGACATTTTCGTTTTGAAAGCATTCTGCTTTTGTCTGAGCAGTGGATCACTTTTGAGAGAGCAATGGAAGGAAGCTTTTCTGGAGAGAAAAAGGATGGAAGCATTAAAAGGATGGTGGTCTCATTTCCGCAGATTCAAAATTACATTAAAAATTGTTCTATTTTAGCTTTTGTATGCAATCAAACAGTGCCTGTTAAAGGAGGCCAGTCGGAAGAATCATCGGCTAGTGTTCTTGAACATTAAAGGCATGCAGTTGAATCTCCTCAGTCAGTGTCTTTTGCGCAGTGAAATTACTCTATGGAAGGGGTTGTTACAAGAACACATGGGACATCCTTCCAAAAAATGAACGGCCATGACGAGGTGCGATGAAATATGCTAAGCTAAGCTGGAAAAGGTAAGATAAAGACGTCAGGAAAAAATATTGGCAAGCTCGTGTAACGATTTCCAAGACTAAACTGTGGGATTTAAAGGTATCTTATAACTGTTACGACACAGGGCACAAACTAAATGGTATCTGTTAGTGATAATTGTGCTCTTTATGCACTCGAGGATTCTATGCACCTCATTAAGGAAAGCTTGGGCTCCTGCTGGGCTGTGAGCATGGGAATTTATTGAAAAGTACAAATTATTTAACGTTACGCTGTTTCTTTTTGTCCTTACTCCTGCTTTTTTTCCATTTTACGCATAATTTAGGGCTATTGTATTGACGTCAATGTTAGCATTCGGCTCTTCCGCAAATAAACACACCTCACATGGTCACAGCTACTCGATCATTTAACTTCTGGACATTCCTGTTCAACAGATGTCGTGGCCTAACCTTCTGTGAAAGGGACGCATTAGAATATCCAGACCGCAAAATCACAACTCGGAATTCAAAATAAACATGATGTAATCTATGCTGGTCCAATAAGTGAGGAGGAGATGGGCGTAATTGATTCGATAAGAAGACAAATTTAATCAATGTGTCGGTCAATCCTACATGAGTTTCACCACAAGTTACGTGCTCTGCCGGGTACTCGCCCAATGTGGTGCGAATGAAACCACCAATGCATTCTCTTATAATCTGCAATAAGTGCCGCTCTTTCCTTTTAAACAGGGCGTCGGCTGACGCCAAGCAAATTGACTGCTACCGACACTCAACAGACAATTTGCGCATCCTCTTATGCATGGAACACCAAAAGTGTTAGGGCACACCATCCATACCGCTGCTTAGACGAGAAGGCATTAAAAGCTGCAATGCAAGCCTAAATTGTTGTTTCTTGTAGGGACTGATTTGCGAACACCCGACCTTTTAAAAGAGGCACAACTGCTATTTATTTGTTAATGTCTGCTGAGTAAAAACTTAATGAGTTTACTCTTTTGTAAGCATTGCAAAGCTCCTTTATTTCATGTGGTGGTAGCAAGTGCAACAATTCACCATGACGAATCAAAGTTGAGAGTGGAATCAGATCTCTAAAATTAGCTCGAGAATTGTTGCCAAGCTACCTAGGGTTCAAAACGAAACCCGGATGCACTATTACTGCTTTTCTATTGTTTGCGATTCAGTAGCTGTCCTGAAAGATTTTGAGTGAGGACGGAATCAGGCACAGGAAAAATTGTGAGTGAAGAATGACAGGAGGAGGAGAAGGAGAGAGTTTAAAAACTTACTGCAGATCGGAATAGTGAACCATTCCCTCGTCAAAAGTAAAAGTACATTTGCACGGATTTGCTCCTCTGCGTCCACTAATTTATCTGCTGGAATTTTCTCAGCTCAACTCACCCTGCAGTCCTATTGATCGATACATGAATCGATAGACTAACCAAACGGTAACAGAATTACAGCGACTGCACAGCAGGTGGTCTTACTGATTTCATCGATCCATCAACTGATGCACAGACTTGCGCAGGGTGTCAGCAATGAGGCGCTGGTTGAGAAGAGCACAGGCGACCCACATGTAGGCAATTGACTCACCGCTTTCTTTGCCTCTTTCTGACCCCTACGGATTGCACGCCTGCAGTAAAAGGGGACAATCGAACTGCCGCGGAGGGGCTAAAACCGCATTACCCACAAAGCTTTCTTTGCAAAAAAATGCTACAGCTGATAGCAGTTTGCATCCCTTTAACCACCACCACCACAGTCGTGCTTGCGCTTAGTCCACACGCCACTCGTGAACCCAACATCGATCTTCTGTTAGTGAAGTAAGCAGACGAGTACGCGGTATTACCTCAACGGGAGTATGCTATCACTCACGGAGGAAACCAGAGTGTCTCCAATGCAGACACTAGCGTGTTGCCACAGTTTTTACGTACCACTACAACCCCTACTAACAAAGTGAAGTTTTCAAACTCTGACGACCGGATAAACCACTTTTTTGGAGAGAGAGGAGAACATTACAATGGACTGCTGAGAACGAGGCAATATCTCAAAATTATGGTAGAAAACCTAACAAATGCAGCAATTTATGCCCAACGAGAACTGCGCACACAGTGGAAAACAAATGCGTTCAGCGTTAAACTGGAAACTGGTTCTGCCGTCCTCTTCAGGATGCACTCCAACACCTGTGGTGCATTTTATTACACAAATAAAAACGCCCAACAACAACAAAATACCAAAATGCTTAAGTGGGGCCTGTAAAGTTAAGTCCAGTCACGAAGTTGTGTGGCCAAAAACTCTTGTATTGCAGGGATGACCCGACACTTCCCCTTAAAATAACATTCCAAAATCATTTGTTTGTGCACGATGGACAAGCCACCTGTGGTGATGAGGTCGTATGCAAAATAAATTTAGCAAATTACACCTAAGTTTTGATTAATCCCTATGAAGGGAAGGCAATGGCAACATTCCTCTACTCTTCTCTCATCAAGTCCTCCTACCTCATTGTCTGCTAGCGCTCTCTTCGTAGTCGGTTTGGTCGAGGAGATGGACAAGTTAGTTGGCGAGGATGAGGATAATGTGCCTTCACACCCATACCCTCCTGCCTGTTTTCGTTGGACGCCAATTAAGGCCACTCTCCAAGTGAACAAAAGTGATAATGGACAATGCCGCACACACAAACTTGGGCAAACAAACAGAAGGGCGTCAATAAATAGAGCACAATTTTTACTTGTTATTGTAGAGCGTCAGGTAGATGGATTCTCTACAAAGGAAAAAAGGATTGAGAAGTAAAATTGGCAGGTAGGGATTCCACTATTTTGCGACTTCGCTCTTGAAATTGAGGCGAAGTAGAGTAGGGCAAACTAAAGTGACAGAACGAAAATTAAAATGGAGAGTTGATGACAATCCAATTAAAGCACTGCTAAAACGAGAATCGGTTCCAAGAAGAGCTTGATTACGTCAGATTTAATTCAACCTGTACTAGTTTGATCTAGATTATGAATCTGTGCATTATTTAATCATGCCAAAATCGAGATTGAGACTAGTGAAGAGATGAAAGAGAGCCTACAAAGAAGGTGTTGGCAGACGAGATAGAAGGAAAAGGCGAGAGGAGAGTAGAGGATACAGAGGCGCGAGACGTTCTCGTGGCACTAAAGTGGAAAAATAAAGGGAAGGAGCTAAAATGGTGGGTGTGCTCACTCCTCCTCTCGAATTAGTTGCATGCGAGGAACACGCAGTTTGACATAATACAAGATGCGATGCGTTTAAGCTTGTAGAGCGCGGTGAGCGACAAAGGAGACACTCACCGAAGATGGGCTGTAGTGTGACATGAGAAATGGGATGTAGACAAGAGAGCGCCTCTCCATCAGTTTCAAAGACGTCATCGGGTCCGCTTCTAGTCTGCGTACCTCGATCCCTAATGTTTGCAAGAAAGAAAGAGACGACCACTTGGCATGGATTTGCGTCAAGTTGAATAGACGGGCCAAAATTAAGTGTTGGGGCTGACTTAAATGGTAACGCATAGGGCGCCTTATTCAAGCTTGTCATGATCTAGCCTCAGTTGCCTATCTTATCGATTTCATTTCAATCCAAATTAGTCAGATCTGGTCAAGCCTGGACTTGCGTACCGTTCTACAGTGCTTTTGCAGTAGGACACGAATATTAGACAAGTTAATTTACACCGGCAGACCTCCTGCGGCTGCTACTTATTTGGAGATTGAGAGTATATTTGAAACATGGAAAGTAAGTGTGTAGGGTAGAATGTTGATATAAGAAATCGGCGACTTACCCCTAAAGAATGCTGTTGATTTAAGGAAAAGGACTTTTATGATGCGCACCTTAATTCTATGCTTAGACAAATGCTATTTTTTTATTACGGATGACAATATTGGTCCATGCACTTCTTCGATAGGAGTAAAGCAACAGAAACGCTTAGCCAGAAGAGAATAGGGGTAATAGAAAATGAGGCGAAGAGGTGAGAAGTCGTGGATATGGAGCTGCAGTGCAGTGTTCTTCACTTCTTTCCTACTTTCTTCCATCCTTTCCAACACTGATTCACTTGTCCACTCATCTAGCCACGTGACAGTGATTTATAAAGCAATCGGCTTAATGAAAAGAGCTTGATTTTTTCCCTTCCTTTATCTCATATTCTCACACATCCGCATCGTCACTGTTTAAATTTAAACTACTTTATCTTTGTCCCGAGTGCAAAAACCTTTCCTTATTTTTTTATTTTCCTTTATTACCGTACTTTCTAAGCTCTCCTTGCTAATATGTACAATTCGCATTTCAATTACACTGACATTGCTTAATTTTATAGCGAGACCTACTGCAAGAATTTACAAAAGGAAGTAATCTGCATTATCTCAGACCTAAGCAACTTGAGATCAAAACAGATGGAATAGAGCTCATCCCTAGACCTGCAATGTCCCAACTTTCCTTGCCACGATAGGCACCCTTCCCCTCGACCACACCTACGGTGCGCGATTTTAAAATGGGGACTGCTGCGATCCCTTACAGAAGGTAACGAGCTGCTGATTTCCAAGTCTAAGAAATTTTACATCAATGTGGATAAAAGTAAACGGAGCTCTATCCGTTCACTAGTCCCGAGTTCGTTGAGGAAGTAGGATCATTACGCTACGTCAAAAAATGCAGAAGGGAGCCTACTAATGCTAAGTCTTAGTATTGAACAAGTCATGATCAAAATTGCATATATTTGCACTACCACAAATTTCTTTGTTAAAACGGACCCTCCATATATCGAACATACCAAAATTGCTAGATATTTGAACAAGAGCTGCTACAAGCAAGTACAGAATTAAGCCGAATGGTGAGTTTCATTTCCGGCCGATTTTAAATTGAATGGGAGAGAGAAGAGTTTTGCTCTGTACCCTTGTCAACAGCATTTACAGAACATGTTATGAGTATGGCTTTCAACTTCAATCAATTCTGGTCACTGAAGTGGCCGGTTGTTTGAAAGTGCGCATTCGTCCCTTGTCAACTATCTGTGCCATCCTGGGCGCTCTCATAATCGGCCAAACCTTACTTCTTACAACTTGATAGGAGAACTGCCGCAAACAGTTACTAAATGGAATAAGCTACCAGAATGTAATTTTGGTCGGCTCTGTATTTAAATAAAACGAATAAAAAGCAGCTCTGTGCGTCTGCATTACTTTAACTTTCTTTGTCAAAATAGGTAACTTAACCATCGACCAGAATCAAATTTTCATGCACAGCACGAGAAACATCACAGCTACCAGCGATAGAAGGAGTCAAGTGCAAAATTGAATGATCGTGGATGAAATATTAAGAGAATAGATAGCAGATATGTGCTTATGCTACCCAAGTTTTTGCATCAAAGCCATTTGCATTACACTGTGTTCATTCCTAAGCCTTAAATGTCATGCAATTGATCTGAACTTTACTGGAACGTGAGTAGCCTAACACCTAATCCCAAACAATTATAGCTTAAATGAACAAAGTACGGCGCATCCTGGTTTTCTCAAATGCCTACTCTCAGTCCGGCTGCATTGCACAACATGTTATTGCTCCAAAAGTGATATGCATTTTGGCACCGTAGCAATTTAGCAGTCGGGGTCTTATTATGATCACTTTAAGACTAAAGTGAGAAAGTCTTAGAGCACAGTGCACTTAGTCTAGTTTGTTATTGCTTCCCTTGTGTAATGCCCTGTCTATACATTGATCTAAGCTACCAGTTGAAAGCTAATCCCATTCCGACCTTTCCGATGGCGGTGAGCAGCCATTTGCTAATTAAATCCTTTTCTCGCCTTGCCACGAAGGCTTTCAACTATAACTCTGTGGCTATTAAAACCCCAAAATGACCAACATTTACACAGGTTTAGGTACTAAAGCGATTTCCATGAAGCGATTCACTGCGCATTAATGATTAAAATTTTGGTAATAAGTAGCGAATTCTATTGATTCGGTAAATAGTTAGTTTTAGTCAGTGCATGACAAGTATTGTAAGATTATCGTTAAATAGAATGCAAAATGTCATGTCATACCACAACACCTTGCAGTTCACCACCTAGATATGCAGTGAGTCGTCAACGCAGGTGACATTAAATGTTTCTTATTTCAAAACAAATGAACAATTATCCATTTGCATATAGATGCCATCGGGTAAACATTTTAAACGTAACAATGGTAACTATGAGACAAATATCATTGAAAGGCGTTGGCAACCTGTTAGTATTCCCCTCAAATACAGAGGAATATTGTTAGAATCTACATTTCAGTTAGATGGAATACTGAATAATTGGTAACTTCAGGTAAGATGGGCACGTCATGCACAGGTCACAATTTATCCTCCTCTAAAACGGTAGCATATCATTCATTTGAAAAATATAAAATTAACTCGACTAGACGTAGTGAGGAAGTCCTAATTGTGACAGCAGGTTCTTGAATACTGAATGGGCACTTTTAAGGGTAGATGGATTTCTGCATTTATGTGCCTGATTTGGAAAGGACTGGAGCAAATTAAATGATCAATGCATATTTATCTACCTTTCAGCAATGACGATGATTGATGCCAACAAGACGGAATTGGCCCTGCTTTCACGGCACTTTAATTGGAGCCATGTAGGCCCTCAGACATATCGTTTTATTGGGACACCAAAGGTCTGGCTGAACTCCATGCAGACCGATTCAAACTGTTTGCAAAACCAGTTTATCCCTCCGGCACCTCTAACCATAAAATTGGAGATTTCTCACTTGGAGCAATTACCTTCAAGATACCGGATCATGACAAATCGTACATTTTACTCTTCGAAGCGTTTAGAGAAAATTACAGGATTGTGTACTACGTCAAAACAATTAAAACGCTCTGTCGGTAAGCTGGTGCTTGTAGAGTTTTCGTCGAACCCTCTGCATAATAGTTCAGTAGCATATTCGAAGCTGCATGCATCGTGGCATTTGTTAATGCTGGTTTCTACTGAATTTAACCTAAACATTCATTGTGTCACGAGGTGGTCTAAATAAAAATTTTTTAACCAGAGGAAGAAAAAAGTGTAGGAGACCAAGAAATCAAGGAAAAGAAAGAAGAGGCACGGAAGATAGGAAGTGGGGCCTCTGATATGACTTTCGCAAACTCTGGGACCCTGTTCGTCTCCATAGGGATGATACTTGCCTAAACTTTTGCGTAAGTGAACATTTATAACTGAGACAATCTTCGCCTGACGATCAAACCTCTTTCCATTGCAGGCTTCCGTGTTGCAGGAATGCATTCTCACCATTCATAAGTGCTCACTTAAAAGCCACAATGCAATTTTTCATTTTGAAAAACAGTTGTACCGAATGCATGCGTTTTCCCCTTTTGACTAAATGCTTGGCATTTTTTATCAAACCTTGCCTGCCATTGCATACATCATTCCAACATTCTTGGCTGTCATTTGGACTTATCTTGAGAATGATTGCGCTTATTGGTGCTTAGCTGAATTGACAGCCAGGTAGTAACAAACAGGGGAGATCATTGAGTCAAAATTAGGGATTTTTAAAAGTTTACGCATTGTGTGAAAAATGGAATACGTTCTCTGGCGAATGCCAGAGGGAAATAGCGTGGCCACTTACAACTGCTTACAATGTGTGAAATGAGAGTGATCCAATGTGAGTGGTCGCAGACAAATGGAGCTGCAGACATCTCAACACAAAGCTGCGCGTTAGAATAACAAAGAGCATACATTGGTGTAGTTTCCTTGTGTAAGCTGATCTGAGTCAAATATTAAAAGGCATCTTACCACGGGTCGGTTGTGTACCTCCAGCCAGGATAGAGGTCGGCATTATGCAACAGAGTTGAAACATTGCCTTCAGAACTTGCAATCAAGCACAAAGTAGGTGGTTGATATCAGTTTCAGACCGCTGCCTAAAACCATGATTTCAGTCGTTTCTTGTTTAGTTACGTCATCTATGGTTGAGCTTGCTTTTCTTAAAATAAAAGCAGTGTCAAGGGTATAAAAGACATGAAAAATGCATTTATTTGGGTTACAAATTGAATCCCGTAGGATTAAATGTCGATCCGCATTTAGACTAGTTTACATCCAAGACTGCATAAATTAGCGATTCGTCAAGATGCACACAACAAGCATTTTAGAATTCAACAATCTATTTTTTAGAAATGTAATGCGCTCTGTTTTGCAACTAACAAGCTAGTAAAATGCTAAGTGACTGATTTCTAATGAGTGCATTGAGAAATTAAAGAATTCGAATAAATAATGTAGTGAGGGAGTGTAAGCGTATCTTCGTCCCATTGGCAGGGACTACTCCGCCATTTGCCAAAGGCCACGCACCTGTAACATTTAAAAATAGATTTCGGCGGCAGTTGTTGAGGTGTACATTGCTGGAGCCTAATTGCAATGAAAGTAAAACTTAAACGCTGTGGCCAAGCAGCACGATTAAGATTAGCTTAAACGCAGTGTTCATCTCGGGCTCTATGCACTCAAAATGCTTTTTTGCATGCGCAATTCACAATTGCATGCCCAATAATGCACAGTAGTGCACCTACACAAGTCTTCTTTCACTCGTAGTCCTATGGGTATGAGACTCCGAAAGGCTTCCCAGCAAAGCGAGAACCTCACATCTTAGAGCATGTTTCACCTTTATAGAGAGAGTCGTTTGGAGACTCCTTCCACCTTGGTATTGACATATAATAACGAAGAAGAAGCAAACAGAAAAATGAGCTGGAAATGCAAAAAACGAGGAGCAAGCATACCTGACCAATGAGCTGCACACAGTAGTACTATAATCACTTCCACCATGATTTGTGTCTATTCCCTGGGTGCTGTCCCTGTGAAGTTAAACACGTCCCACACTGACCTCGTAAGGCTGTTTGGATCTGCCTTAGCAGCACAATTACCGCAGCTAAAAAGTCACCATTATTTGCAAAGAAGCAGGCTTGTAGGCACAAAAGCCATAAAACCTTGTTTATGCATTATATCCAAGCAGTGTGGGTAGATTTAGCTTAGTTTCTGCAATGTACTGTGGTAGAGAAACGTCGACTTATCCAAAAAATGCAAGATTTTATTGTGATACCAAAATACCCACAAATTGAAAGGCTGTGCCATAAACAATGCGCTGATCAGGCGAAGGCACGCACTAAATTTGAATGATGTTTGAGGGAGGTATTTTTACTTAAATAATCTTACATGTAAGTGGGCATTGTCTTTTAGCGTTTCCATTACCATTGTACGACTTGGCTTTAAGCAAATCTATTTCCACTCCTTTAGGCACTCGCCGCTGAAATATCTACTCATGCGAGGAAATGTGTTGGGAAAAGTGGAATGTAAGAGAACGTCAGTTGATGAGATCACATAAGCCACGCACGGCATGACAATGAATTGACAGCTTCGGTTTGACCGTATCCGTGCGTGCTTACCTCACCTTTAAACAGGCTATTTGACTAGAGGGATTTATTATACAATCGTAGATATTTTCTTTGCTTATTTTTAATTTAAAAGTCCGCAAAAATGATGGTAGGTTTCAGGATGTGATCTACGCTTGATTAAGTGTTACAATCTCAAGATTGCGCTCATTCATATCTGCAAGTATATTTGGCTGTGGCTGCTGGCGCGGTCAACAAGCAAGGCAGCGTAACAACTTGGCCTAATTCATGCATGCCAATACGCGTAAAACAGTCTCGATCTTATAAAAAATAGGTAGTTGAGGTGAGGACGCATTAGTGTCCCACACGGCAGCTTTGAAGAAATGTGTCAAAAGTGGAAAATGCCTGAATAGCAAAGCAAAATCACCAAAAGCCGAAGTCAGTAGAGTAGGCAGAAAATAGCTCCTTTATCTCCAAAATCATTTAATTCGTAGACTTCGGAAACTGGTCTAGTCTCAATGTCAGCAGGGTTGCGAAGTGGTAGTTCTCCTTATCCGAACTCATTTCGCTTTCAAAACACCTGGGTGTGTTGGAAACCATCGTTTGAAAATTCCGCTAGTAAAGAGGAAGCACATAGCAGTGTAGACAGATGTATAAAGGGAATTATTTTTTAGCAAAGACCCTTTAAAAAGTTTGAGCACTTTCAAAAGAAGCTTAGCCGTTAACCATGTTAATTGATTTCAACCTGGTATACTGCGATTTCTTTCAAACTATCGGTATTGAGATTCCCATCCCTTCTGCTGACATTCGACAGAAACATACAAGGTGAGACTGTGTCGGGTGATGTAATCATCCAGTTTTCGCTAGTCAATGGAGCGCGTTCATTACTTTGGCTTAATGCAGTACGGCACATTTTCCTTCTCTCTTATTTACGAATGTCAAGACTAGTCATCTTACATTTGCCAACAATTAACAAACGACTTGAGGCAAGATTATGTATGTGGAGATAACGAGCTTTTTGCTTCTCTACGAGGAAGTGCAATAGCTGTCATCTAAAGATGGGACTTTTCCATACCTGTAGACTGGGTCCAAAAACAACATCAATGAGAAGACGAATCGGCATTTCCACCCGGTATATAAGCGACTCAAGCGCCAGCAATTGTGTAATGCTTCAAAGAAATTAAGTACTGTGAGGTGACGGCGTGAGTTGAGCTGTGTGTTCCTACACGATGACTTACTAGAAACGTGTAGGCACATGAAAATTTGTAAATATAAATGCCGAACCACCAAACCTTAGTTGCTAAGGTCAGCACAAATAGTACATCAAGCCTATGGATAAAATGAAATTCATATGCCTTTAAAGGTTTGCTTGAATTAAACTTTATGGCTAAAGTTCAAAGTATCCAAAACCAAAATATATATTGAACATTCCGCACATATTGCGCTAACTTCCACACTGCTCCTCAGCATATTCCGCATATTATTGTCATTGCATTTGGGAACCGTTCTCATT